>PVKH010039864.1:0-11126 GCA_004027955.1 Chaetophractus vellerosus | reverse complement strand
CCAAGTATGAATCTATTAAAAATTAGTTTTTAGTGTTATGAGGTACATAAGCCAGCATAAATGGCAGTAGGTTATATTTGTATAGTGCTTTAAGTACTTTCACATATCTTCTCATGTAATCCTCATAGTTCTCAGAGGACACAGAACAGATACTAACCCAATTTTATGTTTGAGGAATTATGTTCAAAAAGGTAAAGTAACTTGTTCTAGATCTAGTGCTTTCCCTATTATACCTCCTTCCCTCTACACATGCAGTCTTTTCACAAACTAAAATAATTTTAAAATTCTAATTAAAAGAATGTTATTGCAGCTCAGAATTATTTTCCTACCTGTAGTGTTTCAGTAGGGATTCCTGTATTGTTGATAGGTTAAACCAAATGTTCCTTTGTCACCAAACTTTCTTTCTTGCACATCTTGACTCTCAAAGTATTCAATGTGACTTTTGTATTACAGTCAATCCAGATTTCCTACCCAATAACAGTGTTGAGGAGTGAGGGATCTCTGGTTGGTAGAAACATTTCTAGGTTCCTATAGTTTACTTGGAGAGAGAAACAAGCCTTTATTGGATACTTGCTGCATATAATAAGGCACTATGAGGCACCTTCATGTGACACTAAAAAAACAGCATGATAAAATTAACAGTCATGTCATAATTCAAGTAAAAGTTTGATATTATGAATGCTAGATTGTAGCCATGTACTGAATACTTTTCAAACTATACTACTTTTTGGTCATTGATCTCTACCTGGAATGCCTTGTCTCATCCTTCTCTGCCAGAATTCAAGTCAACCAGCTTTCAAAGCCAGCTCAATTAATACTCAATTGAAGCTTTCCCTAATTACTCTAACTCTCTAACTACTAATGATCTAGATTCGTACAGCACTTGATAATTTTCTTTAATGTAGGCATCCCTTGTAACTGTTATTTTAGTTACTTGTCCACATATTTTACCTTCTTTGGTTTCATTATTATAGAATATAATCTGCCTGTAACTTTGAATATTACCTTTTCCTTTGGTCCTCCAGGTCTTTTCATTCCTTCTACCAAATGTCCACCACCAATCTCCTGTGCATCTACTTTTTTTTAATGGGGGGAGGGGTCGATTGTTAAACCAACCAAGTTTCTGCCTCTTCTAATGGATATTTGTTAATGTGAATCTTCCATGTCATTGCCTTTTTTTTTTTTTTTTTTTTGATGTCAGGCCTATATTGGAATTTTAGTAGTTTGAATTTAGGCAATTTTCTGAACTTTGGACCATATAGCTAATAAATAATGGGACCATTTCACCATTAATGTTTATGTGGAGTAGTTCTGTGAGTATTTAGGATAGAATGAGGCAGATTTTCAAAAAGAAATTTGTATAAAAGATGTTTGAGTAATAACTTTGTGAGGCTGTGGGGCTGTTACCTATATTGCTATTCTATTTCTATTTTTACCACAGCCAAGGTAATCTTTTGAAACATTGTCTGAATGTATTTTCTTCAGTGGTTTACCATTGCCTAAAGAATAAATTTTAGCTCTGATTTGTTTAATCTCTCAGTAGTTTCTTGTAATGTATTTGGACTGCGTACTTGTCTGCTTCCACCAGTCTAGATTATTCTCTGTCTTCCTTCTCTAGTTATCTGAGTTCTATCCTTCTTTCAAGTTCTATAGGAGATCCCCTACCAACCCTTGATTTTTTTTTTTCACTTTCTTTGTGTAACTTTTTTGTTGTAATATAGTATGTGCCTTTCTTTAATTCTTCTGTTTTTTTGTTTGTTTGTTTTGGTTTGGTTTGGTTTTTTTGCTTCTGCTCTCCCTCTCCATCTGCAATATAAAGCTTCAAAAGGAGAGCCATGTTTCACTTTTCCTTTCCAGGGTCTGCTATATGATACATAGAAGGCATGTGCTCATTAAGAGTAAATAGCTGTCATAATGAAGAGGGTTGTAAATTTGTTTTCTGTTACCTATCCAGACACTTATAATTTGATGCAGATATTGAACTGCTTGTCTAGCTTAGGTCACTCTACTCATCATCAGAAAATTCCCCTGAAATATTTGGCTGGTGGGGTTGCACCTGGAGTAGGAGAGCAAACCCTGGACCTCTCAGCTGAGTTGGTGCTACAGTCCCATTGATTATAGGACAGTATGTTAGATAGTTTGGTAATGGGAACTGTTTGGAACATCAGAGAACTTTGGAAAGGGAAATGGTAACCTCTTTCTAGTGTGATATCTGAATCCTGCTTTGGATTACATTTTTAATAGTTCTCTTCCCGTCACCCCAGCCTCTGTACCAAATGTGCAATTGATCTCTTTCCCTATAAGAGCCATTTCCCAGACCCAGTAAACCAGGAAGCTCCAGGAATAAGACTCTATTCATTTGATAAATCAAGTATTGCATTGTTTTTTTTTTGTAGCTCTCTTAGACTGTAACGTAGTCAGGGATGTGTAGAAGTTTAGCCTGCTGAGTTTACCAAGCCCTGCACCTCCACTCACCCCTTCCTACTTAAACTGTAGAGACAACATGGTGTTGTGGAAGAAACATGGATTTTGGAGATAACCAGATAACACTTCAGTACCTATTCTGGTAACAGTAAGCCTTGTTAAAATTACTCAACCTCATAGTTAGCCAGTCTTCTTCATTTAAAATATTCTTTTCTCATAAGGTTATTGTGAAGATTTCATGAGATAAGTACTTTGAAAGAATCTAGCACAGTCCATAACACATAACAGTTTCTCAATGTTTGTGGCCTCTTTAAAGTTCCCATATCCCAGGAATCCCTTCCTTCTCTCTCTTGTCTTTGACTTCTCTATTAATAGACATCTAAGTAGAACTGAACAGAGTTCTTTAGGTTTTTGTTTTGTTTTGTTTTGTTTCAAGATATGTTGTAAGGTTTTATTATTCAGTTGCTTTATTGGTTGGGCTGATCTGGGGGCAGAGGGTCTTATGAGTTACTTTGTAAAGTGGTGATAATATTGAGGTGAGAATTTTGATTTGCTGCCATATTATTGGATTCTAACTATGTTAAGGAGCTAGATCATACTCTCAAGCCTAGAAAATTTTAAATGATTTTTTTATATTAAAATGCTGCATACCGTGAAACCAGTTCCTTTTAAATCGAAGTTCCCTCCATCTAGACATAAGTTACAAAAATGATTCTTTATAGAACCTTGAAATTTTTTTTCACTTTTATTTAAATACTTACATAAGGCCTCAAATGTCAATTTAATGTGTTTAACAAGCAATGCTACCTTGTTTTCTAATGAGAGAATAAGTTAAAATTGTGATTTAATTGTATTTTTTGTTTCTCACTTTTTACATCATCTTTTCTTACCTCAGCTGTAAGTTTTCTTTTTTAGTTAAAAAAAAAAAAATCAAGTAGAAAACAAATAAATAATCTGGTGTTTCTGCCAAAGTCATGGCCTTATGTCAAGATGTTGAAAGGTATCTCTCCAAATTATTGTTCTGCTATAGTCATTTCTTTCAAATAAGGCCTCTTGTATAGCTATTTGTTGAATTGTGTACCTACTGAATTAGTCAAAGCTCTGGCTAAAACCTTCTTTTTTTTTTTTCCTCTTTTCCGCTCCCCTCCCCCCAAACTAGCTTTTGTTATGTATTGGCTTGCTAATCCTTGTGTTGAGCAGTATCAGACATCACCTTTCTTGGGGGCAGTTAGTCCACTCTTCCGCTTTCTTTGTCAAAGGGCTCCCTTAATAGGAGAAGTCAACAGGGAGGACAAAAAGGATTGAAAGTTGTATTTAATCAGGGTCAGAGAGGTGGTGTTCAGAGTGACGGGCCCACAGGCAGGCTGGCCTTTTATGCTTGCCGACGCAGATGGTCCCAGAGCATTCAGCTAAGTGAAGAGAAAGCTGCCCAGTGAAAGCTATTGTAGGGTAGCATCGTTACAGTTGAGAAAGGTTGCTAGGGGTAACTAGAGAGTATCACCAGTATCGTGTGATCACTAGTCTGTGCCATTGAAAATGTTAAACTGAGGATTGTATTGGGTCCCTTGGCATCTTGATGTTCATATGTAAGCAGTATTAGCCTACATTAGTGTTTTTAATTTAATTTTTGTTTTACTCCCTTTGTTCTTGCCCTGCCCTTTTTACTACATAAAACATAGATTTGTTATATTCATAATTTTTTAAACTCTGCTTCTTAAAGCCTACAACTATTTAATAATACATCTATTATAGACATTATAGTTTAGAATAAACTATATCAGGTAGTTTAAATTTTTGTGAATAAATTGAAGTTATGAAAGTCCAGATCTAATATTTCTTATTTGGAGATTTTCAAGTTGATTTTCCATTGTTCTGAAACTGCTCCAGTATATTCCAAGATGGACAGCTTGTTTTTGTTTTTTTTCTCTGGGTAATGTCATGTAGCTTATAAAAGAGTGTTTTGGGGTATTTATTTGAAAGACATAAATAATCTTTAGTGAAAAGTTGTGACCAAAAGCTCCCAAATATTTATGAACTCTATAATTTTTTTGCCTAAGGCAAAAGTAAAAATATGCATCCCAAATGAACCAGAACCAAGTAGCATAACGATCATTGGTCTTAATTTAATATACTCTGAATATGATTTTAATAACCAATTTTGGATATATTTTTTTTTTGCCTTTCTTTTGTCATCTGCATATTTTAAGATTTTACTTGTTTTCACATACAAAATGTAAACGCAATAGTCTCCTGCAGTCACTACAGGAAAATGCATAGAGATTTCTATTTGGTATAAAAGTAAAATTTGAACTATAATATTCAAGGTGAGGTGATGATGGCCTTGAAAATAATTGTTTTTATCTTAAATTACCAATCAACCCAATTAAAATTAGCTTTATGCCATTCAGAACTGATTTTGCCGTTAATACCTTTTAACCACCTGTTTGGTATTACATTGAGTGAAGATGCACATACCATATATAATGCCAACATTGGTGCTTGAGAGCTAGTAATCACCAATAGAATTATTTTATATTAAAGGTAACATTGTTTTTATTAATCTGTTATATAAATTTTTAAAAAAATCTTTAATACCCGTTTAAAGGATCATACTCTAAATTCAGATCTTTACAGAAAAATCTCAAATTCTTATTAAAGTAAGCTACTTGTTTACTTCTTACTATAAAAATATAGCTGGGTCTTTTTTATTTTAGGCAACTTATAGTTATTTCCATGATGAAAGCATTTGTCATAAAAATGAATTAATCTAGTGAAATTTAGAACAAGCATGCTGATGTCTGTAAGTGTAAGCAAAGAGCACATTTTAAGATGTCTGCAGATATGGTGGCAAAACATTTCATTGGAAAATTCAACTTTTATGTCCATTAGTTTGTATCAGTTATGGTGGAGGTTGGTTTTCCAGGATTTATGAATAAAGATGGCAGTGTTATAGCAAGTTTTAATTACATTGCTTCTTTAATGAGCCCCACTAAGTCAAAGACATTAATTGTAATTGCAGTTTATATCCCTTGATCATTTTTATACTGTGATCCACTCTTTCTTCTTTATCTATGTACATGATATAGATTTGACTGAATGTGGTACACTAAATGAACTTGAAGAACAAAAGAACAAATTTAGAATTTGTATTCCATATATTTTCATTTAAATTGGCCATGTGATGTTAAAAATCTATATAGTAGGACAGGGGGATTGATATAAAATTTTCCATTAAATGCCAAAAAAGATTTCCTATTACTTTGGTCTTTGAATCACTGCAGATGACATGAATATGAAAAGAAATAGAACAATTTATTGGTAGCTATCTCACTTCTTTGCTTTAGCTTAAAGTTGATTTTTTTAAAGGCAAACTGTTTATGAAGTTGAATTTTCCTATCAACATATATTTTATAAAATGTACGTTGAGGTATTATATATGCACTTATAGCTTTAGACTGGAAATCAGATCCAGAAAAATAATTTGAATTTTGCTGATTGTTTATGCTAACATGTGAGTGAAAACCTCTTTTTTTATTCTTTTATTCTGTGAGTAATAGTAATAAATGAGCACTATTAGAACATTAGTGATTGGAATTTGTAGCATAACTCATTAATAATGGTGGTGTCAACAGACAGGTGTATTCCCTACATGGGAGTTATGGTGAGAACATGCAACTAGAATAATCTTGGTTTATTCATTAGAGTGAATACCATTGCTCCAAAAAAACTGGTGAGTTTTTTTAGTATGAACAGTGTTCAATATCAATAACTAACATACATAGTAAGTACTCAAATACTTACTGAGTAAATGAATTTTGGCTTGAGACAGTAATTTTGAATTACTGAATAGTTAAGAAATAGGGTTCTCTTTAATGGGAAATTACTGCCTTTGTTGCTGAGCTTCAAAGAATTGTGAAATTTACACATTTTAACTTTTTGTTGCTGGTTTTAATGTTATATGGGAAAATTCAGAAGGCTCCTTGGAATTTTGAGGATTTCATGTTCATCATTATAAACATCAGTTATTTTTTTCCAAAATAAATGGGAAGATGATCATAAGTAGAGGGTTTCAAATGATAGAATCTGGGAAAGAACACTTTAAGATTTAAGTTTAAGCCCACAAATATTTGAGTTTGTTATTTATCTATAAAAAAAATAGTTATACCTCTGCCTACTACAAGAATTGTTTTGTACTTGAAATTAGAGAAAATATATTGTACATATGAATGATGGTTATAATCACTAATATGACTAATATGGCACCACTGCTTCTGCTGCCCTATAACCAGTGTCAGAACAGCATGCTGATAAGTTTATATTTTATTTGCCATCATTGGGTCTTAAATTGAGCCACAACAGGAAAACAGATTATAAATAATTGAATACATTAATGGGTGAGTTTGGTAGTACTCCATTCTGCCCTTTGGAGTCTATATTGATTACGTATCATGTGGCTTTTGTCTTGATTCATTTCATCCAGATCAAACTAGATGACTTAAGGTTGATTCCAGAATGCAAGTAATGGAAGAATAAACAAGTGAACTTCTTTGTGCAGTGAAATATTCTTACCACTGATGAGAGAATGTCCTGATATCTTTCTAAAATCCTAAACTAATGACTATCACTATAACATTATTTTTCCTTTCAACAAATATTTTTAATAGACCTGTTCAGATCAACTAGCAGGTGATTTTTTAATAAGGATAAGTTTTTCACAAAGAACAATGTTTTTTGTCATTTACATAAGATGCCAGTGCTGACTAAATTTATTAACTTTCAGTTTCCTTTTATAGAACTTGCCATTCAAATTCATGAATCAGTAGAATTTACAAATTATTATAAGTGCCTTTCAGAGGGTCTTTGAGATCAATTATATTTTCATAATAACGCTAAGAAGTTAGTTGCCTTTTCCACTATGTTGACATTTGTTCTGATGATGTAAAAGTAATGATGAATAAAACTGCTGGCTCCTTGGCACAAATCAAAGCAATGGCACCAAGCCCATACCCCGTAATAGTCATTATATTCTTTATTTCTATATACTTGTATTTTGTTTTTGTTGTGATTTTCTAGTTTCATTTAAGAATGTTTTTGATAAAGCAGTAAAAGAATTAATATTATCAAATCTCATTCAGTACATATCTTTTTAATATTCTGTATGATGAAATGCGAAGTACACACAAATCATTTCTGCTGTGTCCTGAAGTATAATGATTGTCTCCAAGGAAAAGCTCTTGTGCAGTTTGAGTTGTGAGCTGAACTCTAGATATGTTTTTCATGGAACACCATTTTTACTTGAAAGATCAACTATGATTATTCAGGCCTGGATATTTGGCAGACATTTTCTTGAAAAGGAACAAAGGAGCCTATCACCTCATGAAAAACAACTAACAATATTTGTTGCCAGTAAGAAAATATGAGCTTTTGAGCAAAAATGAGAATTTTGGAAAACTTGTACCCATCATTGTGAGAATGACAGCTTCCCAATACTTAAAAGACTTTTCTGCTGAAACTCATGGTAATATTAAGAAATGTGATTTTTAAAATATGTACATTGAGATATGCCAACCTTTAGAAGATCTGCGTAATTCAGTGAACCAGTATTTTTCACCTGACCAACACATGATATTACAAAATCCTAAATTCATACAAAGTGCAAGATAGACCAATTTCAGATTTCACTTTGTAACTAACCTTTAAGAAACTACTACTTGTTGAGTTTTGGTGTAGTATCAAAGAACAATATCCACAGTTATCTTAAAAGGCTACTAAGATACTTTTTCCCTTTTCTAATTGTCTATCTGTGTGAGACCAAATTTTCTTCCTGTTCTTCAGCAAAAACAATATATCAGATTGAATGCAGAACTAGATAAGAGAATTATTATTTTCTATTAAGCCAGACATTAAAAGCTTTTTAAAATTACAGAACAGTGCCACTCTTCTTAATTATTTTTTGTTTTGGAAAATAATAATTGTTTTTCATGGAAGTGTTATTTATGTTAATATAATGAGTTTATTTCTTATTTTTAAATGTGTTAACGACTTAAAATATTTTCAGTTTTAAAGTCGCATACAGAAGGTATTAATAGCTATAACCCACTTAAACAAAGGTTCTCAATTTTTAAGAGTGCAAAGGGGTCCTGAGACCAAAAGCTTTGAAAATGGATAATCTGCAGTAAGTATAATTTAACCAGTTGATTACAGCACAATGAAAATGAAAAATCTTGAATGACTTCAGCTACTTCCTGCCTAGTAAGTTAGTATTTATAACTAGTGTTTGCTGTTTGCAAATTTTAGCATAGAGATATTGAGATTAAAGATAATGATTTTACCATTCCACAAATTATATGAAAGTTTGTATTGGGAAAGAGGTTTATACAACCAAAATTACTGGAGGATTTTCAAAGTGCAAGCAGTGACAGATAAAATGGGTTGGGTTAGCAGAGCTAACTATACAGACAGGGTTTATAGTTGCAAACAATTTAAACCAATTCTGACCGAGTTAAGCAGAAATGAAATATTGTCAGTCATAGAATTTCTAATGGGGTTGGAGAGCTTAGAAACAACTTTGCAGGAATAAGTCACTGTCATCCTAGGGATTCTGATTGCTTTTCTCCAGTGGTGGAGCTTCTGTTTTCTTGCATCCATTCATCTTCTTTGTTTTTCTTCCTCATTTGAAAAGAGCTCATCTCCAGTAATATATGTATGTTTGTATGTATGAGCATCTTGGAAGGAGATTTAGATAATGGAAGAAAAATTTTAGGTTGATTTAGTAATAAGTATATAGAAAAATAAGTTGAAAAACAAGACAATTGATAACTTTGGGGACTTATTACTTACTTACAACTTATAGATGCAATATTTTATCTCAGAGATATTCATGATAATTTTAATTTTTCTAATTTTTGAATAGTCTATTTCCTCCTAGTTACCTTTTCTGGTTTTGTTTTGGTCTCTTTCATTTTAGGTTTTCGTCAGATATTTGATAACCCTTAGTTGTTTGCTCATGATTAAAATTGAGGAATGAAAAAACTGAGTGCTCAGAGCGTGTGTATTGAGGAGCTTGTCAATATGACCTTCATCTAGGGATATTTAGGTGTGTCATTTTTTTGCGGTGTTGGGGGGATCTCCCATGTGACTATCTTTAGGACTTTCTTCTAGGCTGGTTAGATTCCTTTGAGAAGAGAAAAAGCATATTTGGACCTTCTGCCTGGAGAATAAAGTCCTGGTTGCAGGTGTTCTGAAAGTCAAGTCCAGGAGAGAGGGCTGTTTCAGTATCATATATATAATTCTCCCACTTAATCCCTTTGTTTCAGTTTGATACCTCTATCCCTAGTTGTGCCTGGTATACCCTAATCTTCAACCTTTCTGTTTTACTTTCTCCAGAATATAAACTTTCAAGTCATTTGCAGGGGTGAAGAACAGGCAGCCACCCACCTGCATGGAGTGGGAAGAGGAACTTGAAGGGAATTTGCCTCTTTAAAAGGACTTTCAACAAACCTTTCTCCAATTCTAGAAGTAGCTGGTACAACCAATTCCAAAACCTCATGGAGATTCTGCAGTATTTATATATGCATAGTTCTAAGTTCTAAGCTACCTTCTGAGAAGTTAATTTTTTTCTGTCTGCTGGTTCATTTATCACGTGTTTGCTCACAAACTTCAAAATATTGTTGCTGTTGTCTTCTTTCCTTTGTCTCTGTTCTTTGTGGGTTCATGCCTTTACAAATAACCGTAAAACCCCTTTATTGTTAATTTCGTAGGGTTGGAAAGGGAGCAGCTATATATGCATGTGTCAATCCAACATCTTTTCCTGAGTCCCGGAGTTTTTCTATCCGTGCCTCTACAACATTTAGTACCTGGTAGATAATAACTGTTTGAATGAATGGTGAGACCAGCTGAGTCTTGATGGCTAAATGAAATACTGATTCATTGCTAAGTGCTGTGGGGATATAGAAATGAGTTTTTACGGGAGCAACCTTCAAGATAAAGGTGTGGCACGTGCTGTACAAGCAGTACAGATAAAATTCTTAGGAATTCAAAGGAATAAAGGTTGCTTCTTGGCCTGGAAGAATCAAGAAAGATTTTCTGAAGGAGGTGCCATTTTGGTTGGGCCTTAAGGTATGGGCAGAAATTTAAGTTAGCAAAGCAGAGGAAGGATCTAGTAACATGAACTTGAAGTGGAGACTAGTGTAGGGATAACAGGAGATAAAGTTTTAAAGTATAGACTAAAACCTAATGGAAGGGGGGTGGGGGTGAGTTGTCTTTGAATGTTAAGTTTAGGTATTTTAATTTATGTTCCAGGCAATAATTAGCCATAAAAGGTCTTCTATGAGAGATTGACCTGAGGAAAGTTTTGTTGCAAATCGAAGGACTCAATTTCAGAGGCTGAGACCAAATACCATGGTGTAATGGAAGATATCTGATCAGACCCCTCTCTTTAGCTTTGAGCAGTTTGCTTTCATCATGACTTTGAGCAGTGTACTTTATTTTTCAGATTCTCAATTTCTTCACTGTAAAATAGGAAGATTTTATATCATAACCTGCTCTATCAATCCTGCAGGGTTTTTTGAGGATCAGACGAGACGATGTAAAGATAATATGTGAAGTAAGATATCCTTCCCAGTGGATGGTAATAAGGACTTGTCTAGGATGATCATAGGCAGAATGGGGTTAAATCACAGATTTTATTTTTTTTTATTTTT
>PVKH010039863.1:0-11133 GCA_004027955.1 Chaetophractus vellerosus | reverse complement strand
ATCAGATTCTGTGAAAAAGTAACAATGAGTAAAAGAGGGAACTAAATTCTCTTCTAGTACAGCACTAAGTCAAAACACAAACTAAAGTTGAAAATAAAAAAAAAATAATGGTACAATCATTTTTAATATGAAAACTAAAAGTTAATGTTGTATGTGCTTAAAAGCACTTGTGAGTGAAATTCAAGTGGGAAAGAGTGAGGTTTTTCACTGTAAATTTTTCTGGGATATTTAATTTTTCACCTCATGTATGAACATGATAAAAAACATTTATATGAAAAAAAATGATATTTCTTCATAGATTATAGCAGAGAAAAATATGGCCCTAAAGTATAGTGGTGGCACATCTTTATATACTAAAATTATTGTTTCTGGAATAAGGTTTGAAAACATCATCAGATATTGTAGAAAAAGCATTTGATGCTATTTTAAGTTAAGGCGTGGCCCAACCAAATGAGGGTTGGTCTTAATCCAGATCACTGGATTATAAAGAGAAAGAAATGGGAAACCAGAGTCAGAGAAAGCCACGGAGAGAAGCTAGAAGCAGGACGTCATGGGGGACCCAGAAGACAAAAGAGAGGACATCTCCACATGAGGGAAACCAAGAAACACCAAGGATTGCCAGCCTGCCAGGGTGCTACCAACCCCCAGAAGAAGCACTTCTCTCTGAGCTGAACTACAGTGCTCAGTTCTGAGATGGGGGTCCCCAGTGATGCTAAGGAAAAATGTTGTTAATGTCTGGCCTGAATCCAGTATACCTGGAAGA
Organism: Chaetophractus vellerosus; assembly: GCA_004027955.1. NCBI lineage: Eukaryota > Metazoa > Chordata > Mammalia > Cingulata > Chlamyphoridae > Chaetophractus > Chaetophractus vellerosus. The sequence goes on along the minus strand of PVKH010039863.1, from coordinate 10,370 downwards.
AAAGACTTTCAATAAAATATTGTTGAAAGTTTCAAAGTAATATTTTGAAATTGTAAATAATATATTTATGAGTTTTATAGAGGAAAAGAACCAGTTCATTTTTGCCCATGTGAATGTTTTTCTCAGATAAATAAATGGAAAACTGAAATGCTATTAAATGTTGATACTGTAGCATGGCTTATCTAGTTACATGCCATGTTTTTACAGAAGAGATGGACTTCGCTGAAGGTTGACTTGTTAAATATGTCTGGAAATAAATGTTTCAGAAATTTAACTTTAATTCCATCAGCTATTATTGAATAAGTATGGTATGAGATAGAAAACATACCTTATAAGGGAGGTACTTATTCCACCATTAATATATCATCAACAATATCACCATCCTCATCATAACAGATAATCCATATTCCAGAAATTTTCATGTATAGACATTGGCCATAAAGAGATGCATAATTACTTCAATTATTTGTGGAAGAAAACCCCTTTTTAAAAATGAAAAAGATGAGCTTTAGGATTCTAAAGGCAATGGTCTATGGTCACATGGTCAGCAACGGAAGGTACATATGGGTCTTGGACATGATACCGCTGTGCCTTCCAGAACAAACATTTTCTGCTCATATAAACATTGCCTCAGAGGAACAGATATTCTGGGACCATACTAAAAACTTTGGGTGGGCTAAGTCACATTAACTACTTCTCTTCTATGAAATGCACACATCCAAACAGATGTAATTTGACCAGACTTAGGTAACAGTAGCAATGTTTTTAAAATAGAAATTTGCTCCAGGAATTCCAAGTTTCTGTAATTTAAATTAATGAAGTGTCTAGGTGCCATGGCAATAGAACAGAAGAAAACAAAGAAGCAGAAATGAATAAGACAAAGCAACATATTTAGGGTGATTAGCTTTGTTGCTCTTTGACTTTGAGTGATAATTTGAATTTCATTATCATTTATTGGGCATTCATGCGTAACCGGTTTATCACAAATCACTGTAGAGAGCTACATATAATGAATGCTTTTTCATTTTGATAAAATCTTCCTTGTTGCTATGGTGATAACCATTATAAATTGAGTAAAATAAAATTAAGACCACTATATATCTAGAGTAAAATCAATGAGGCAACACTCTAAAATTTATTTGTTATTCTGCATATAGTTAAATCACTGAAATAAAATTCCATTTACCCTAAAGAGTAGGTATTTCCAATTTCACTCTAGTGCATTCAAAACAGGTGAAAAGATGTTCTATAAGATGTTCTATTTTCTAGTTAAGAGTATATAAGAAAGCGTATTGTTTTTTTCTCCAGAGGTTATAAAATTAAATATTTTGAAAAAGCGATCCACATCATACCATACATGTTTTCCCAAACATTTGGTTTCCCCCAGTTTTTGTTCTTCTATGTTCAACAAGCAAATGCAAAATGCCCCCCTTTTATTGTTAACCACTGGCTCAATCACTAATTGGTAATTGGCAGACAATCAAGAAGAACAGACAATTCTCCACATGACTTTTTTTTTTAAATCCATCCTCTCTGAGTTCAAAATGCATGCTCTCTGATAACAGATTGAATATGGCTTTTGAGAATTTGATAAAAACCCTAGAACTCTTGTGCTTTCACTACCTCTTGTTTACGCCAGGCAATTGAGCAGAGAAGACTTCTGGGCGCTTGAAGCACAGAGTCCAGGAAGTTTAATCTGCTCTCTTAACATTGTGAGAAGTTGGTAAATCGATTCCTTATCCAGATGCTGTAATTCCTTTGGATTGAAGAAAAATTGTTAATTCCAAAAGAATACAATACAAAGAAAACCATTAACCCTGACGATTCATAAACAAAGTAAAGCACATTATTCATTTGCTGCTCTGGTAAAATAGTACCATGTTTTAAAAACAGTAAGAATTCTCACGTAAATCTTTTCACCTGTTTAGGAAAGAAAAACAGCTTATTTACGAACAGGAGAATAAATTTCGTTAAGGAATGTAAAATGAAATAGGTGAGAGCTGGGTATATAATACTGGACTTAAAATCCCAGCATTTATGTTGCAGGCCCTATGTTTTTTGAGGGTCTTTAATTTGTTTTAATTTGTTTTTAATAGAATTGCTCTGATGAGCTCTTTCTCAAGTGAAATTATAAAGAGTCTAGGATACTTTAGCTAGTGTGATTATTTTTGTTTCCTGGCTGCTAAAACAAATACCATACAATGGGTTGGCTTAACCAACAGGAATTGATTGGTTCACAGTTTTGAGGCTAGTACAAGTCCAAAATCAAGATATCAGCAAGGTGATGCTTTCTCCCTGAAGACTGTGGTATTACAGGGCTGGCTGCCTGTGATCCTTGATCCCAGGCTTTCCTGTCACAGGGCAATGCACATGGTAGCATCTTCTTTCTCTTCCAAGTTTCATTGACTTGAGATTCTTGCTTCTCCCATGGGTTCTCTCTCTGTGACCTTCTCTATAAGGGTTTCCAGTGATAGGATTAAGACACATTCTGATTCAAGTGGGCCACAAATTAACTGAAGTAACTTGATCGAAAGGTCCTATTTACAATAGTTCACCCCCACAGGTATGGATAAAGATGAAGAACTTGCTTTACTGGATACATAACTCCAAGACACCATAGAATAATGTCTCTAAATTTACATTCAGAAGCCTGATATTTCCCACTCACATGCAGAAAAAAAGCCCAGGATCCAGAAGAGAGAAATCTTATTTTAATATTATGCACACAACTCCATCTTCTGTGAATTAATCATTCCCTTGATCACTGCCTGTCTCACCCTAGAAATTAACATATATTTTAGTTTTCTTTCTCTAACATTAAAAATGCATTGCAATGAATAATATAGTAGGGCTGTGTATAATACTAAACCTTCCATATCCTTTTTTAAATGTTTGTTCTGCAGCAGAGATCCTCTGAGGAAAACATATCGAAAGGCTGAACAGTAATTTAATTTTTTATCATAAGCATTAGTGGCAAATAAAGGACAAAAGTACTTTGCAGTGCTAGAGAAAAAAAAGATGAGATATTCATCAAGGGAAAATGCTGCCTTCAGATTGACTGCCAGGTCATGCATATTCTTTTTCTTTTCAAATAGAGGAAATCACAAGATTAATATGCAGACTCTGGAAGCATTTCCTATGTAGCAAATATTTAAGACAATTGCTATGCATTGTTGGTGCTTTTAGAGAAACATGCAAAAGCTTTTATTAAAGATGAGTTTAGGAAACCGATTCTTTGTTTAAAACCTGAATATAAGATTCAGAATTATATTGCTTTCCAAAGTCCCTTGAGTTATGATCTTTTCTGAAGAAAAGTTCAGGGGAAAAAACCTATTGTCACGCTAGATTGTTAATTAGCTGTGTAAAAAAATTTTTAATTGCTCAATTTTGACTAGTGTGCAAAGTCATAACACTTGACACGTTTACATCAATTTCTTTAATATGACTAATAGAATGCTTTAAAAAAAGCTAACATCCACTGCTGGTAAAATTCAGGGAAGCAATACTGCCAATCATTGTTTCAGGATTTTGCAGCAGAATTTAAAAGATGGCTTATTTAAAAAAAAAAAAAGCATTATCTTATATTTATAGAAAATCATGTAGAAATCATTTTGTATTTGCCTGCCATATTTCTATGTTCTATAATATTTGATCCATGAGTAATGAAAATGCATTTCATTGAGAAAGCTTTACGGTCTATGAGGAAATAAAACCAAGTCTCATGTAGTAATAATTCTATTAAACAATAATATAATTAAATTGTTCACCTAGACTTGAATTGAAGACCTATGTTTAATTATCTGGCCTGACCTTCAATTGCAGACCAATGTTCAGGAACAAAACTGCAGCAACCCACCTTCAAAAACAGAATCTGCTCATCCTAGGTGTCATTTCCAGTTTTCCATTTTCACCCTTGAGCAGTGGTTCCCAAACTTTCTTGGTTCACAGAGTCCTTCGTGTCTCAATAATTTTTTCACAGTGCCCCTAGGCCAAAAGAAATATCTTGAAGTTCCATTTAGTAAAGTGTTAGATGCACACAACTTAATAAATATCTATGCCCTAACAGCTTAGTAGCTGTTTGAAGAGATAATGCATATATATTGATAGGAAAAAAAAAACGTTATTTCATTCTTAAAAAACTGCAATTTCTTGCTAATTGTAGGTGGATGTATTCCTATTGGGCACTACACAACTTCTCAACCATTGGAATCAGATTTAATACCACAAATCTTTATTCAGTTCTCGCTTTTTTCTATATTAGAGAATTTGTGGTTTTACAGAACATTTGATAGCAATTGTAATATAATTGTACTATTAATTACAACTAGGGCTTTAACTTAAGTTTCACTGTTTGTGTAGTGTAGTTCCATGGATACTTTTAAAAGTTTTATTCTGCAATTGCTTTTTATTGCAACAACTGCCAAAAATTAAAAAAAAGAATTTCTCAAAGATATGATGCAACTTGAAAAAAGGTAGCATGATTTAACATTGAATCTGTGAACTACCTCAAGCTAGTAGTTCTCTCAGCATTCAACAGATGTCAAGTATTGGTATTTATCTTGACTAAGTAAAATTTCCCACCGCACCTCCATAAATTCACTGAAACAGCTGGGGAAGCTTGGCACAGAACTCAGGACCCTCATCCTTTGAAGAAATCTTAAAGAGAAACCAGACAAGTTAATTGTATGTTTAGCCTTCCCTTAAAAGCTCAGTTAACAATCTGTACCTCCCATTCCAATTTCATTTCTCTCTTTCTCTCTCTTTCTCATACAAACACACTCTCACACAAACTTGACCACCTTTCACCTTTCGTATTATTCACTCATTCAATGAATATTTATTAAGTGCCTACTATAAGCCAAGCACCTTGCTAATCTTAATGGACACAGCAGGGAACAAGATTCAGTTTTTACTCACACACAAGGACTAATGGGGAAATCTAGAGAAGCAATTACTCGATTATAGTGCTATTCTCCTAAATATAGTAAAAAATAAAGTGTGATGGGAACACATAGCAAGACAACTAGCCCAATCTGGAAATTTTCAGGAAGAATCACATAAACTAAAAGTCTGAGATTGCCAATAGCTATCGTATACAAATATTGTTCTCTGAAGAGCTTAGTGGTCACATAAATGATGCACTCCTAGTGTAAGTATCTATCCTATAAAACTAAAGTGCCTAAAATTGGGATGTTTGAAGGAGGTATATATTTTTAAATCATTAAATGAAAAAAATAAGACTACATCAAACAACAATGCACCATAAATGGTATCAGAAATAGACAAAAGCAAAATGTGTAAACCTAAGTTATCCTCTTTGGAAGCAGCATTTTGAGGCACTTTTGGAAAAGGACAACTGCCTCATGGGATTTCTGATGGAAGAGTATCAGATTTGCCTAATCACTGAAGAGGAACTTTATCATTGAGTATCTCTAAACACATGCTTTTGTTTTTATTTACTGTTTAAAATCATATATATGTGTGTGTATGTGTGTGTGAGTAGATCATATATATATATGAGTGAGAATGTCTCAGTACAACTACATCTTTCTAAAAATATTTTTTTGGAAAGTCATTTAGGAACCTAGCTAACTATACAACTTTTAAGCTTATTGTCTCTGGCCATCAAATGGCAAATCATCACCATCACTGACATACATGTTCCTTGTGTATATGCCAGAAGTCTCAGGCATGTTCCAGAAAGGAACCATAAGTCAGCACAAGTGAGTACCTTCTGAAAGAAAGCAGTTGCCTGGCAAGCCCCTAGACTCTGTTCTTGGCAACCTTTCACAGCCTTCTCAGAGTGAACAGAAATAATTATAGCAGAACCTTTTGCAACACTTTCTATGAACCAGATAATTTTCTTCATGTTTTACTTATATAAATTCATTGAATCAACATAACCCCATAAATTAGATACTCTCATTATTCCAAAATGAGGAAACTGACATACAGAGAAGAAACCAGCAAATAGTGGAAACTGAGTTCAAATGCAAAGCAATCTGGCCTCAAAGCCAGCTCTCAAACAGTATACTAGAAACCAGTATTCTATATCTCCTCCTAGCACAGAGTCTTATTCTGGTTGCCTCTGCCAGGATGAGATACAGATTCACTTACAACCCAGGAAGAAAGGGAAATTAAGAATAAATGCTAAGGATCTTTGAAAAAGGGAGAAACCTCTATATTCTCAAGTTCAGTGGAAATATTCAAGCTTACAATTATTGCTAATTAAGATTCTCTCCTTGTCTGAGCTTTTCTCCAAAGGATGTCACCATATATCACTAGACATAAACAGATCTTTCATGCTAAACACAGCTCTCTCAAATTGGTGTTATCTGATATGCTAATAGAAGGCATCTAGACTCCTCTCTCAATAACTATATAAAACATGACCTGGTGTGCCTCAGCTCTTGTTGCCCAGATTTTTAGTCAGCCCATGACTCCCTAGATTTGACCTGTGGTCCTAATCTGTATTTTCAAACTTTAAAACCACCTTGCAATATTGATTTACTCCCATGATATTGCAGATGATTTTACATGACCTGACCTCTATTTCAGGGACCTGGGAACCACCCTGCCCTGGGTCATCCATGGCTTGACCATGACCAGAGAACATCAGCCAGTACCTTCAGTACTATCTCTGCTTCCCCAGGACCATAACCAGGGGCTTTGGGATTTGAGCATGAATATTTTTTTTGTGCAGGAGAAAACAGCATCTTTTCCCAGCACCTGAGTTGCTTGAGTGCCATGCCATAGGAGTATTTGTCTGGTGAACAATCCATAGTCAGAGAAATGTTTTCAATATTCTCTTTACTCTAAACATTAATATTCAAATGCAGCAACATCACCCAGGTTTTATTTATTTATTTTTTTAAAGATTTATTTATTTTATTACATATCTCCCCTTCCCCCTGCTGTGGCCACGCGCCGAGAGTGGTCACTGCGCAGGCGCAGCTTTCCCTGCTTGTGGGCGGTCTCTGCGTCCGTTCATGGCCGGCTTTCAGTTCGCGGGTGGCTGGCTGCGCTCCATCCGCGGGCGACCTGCCCTGCCCGTGGCGGCTCTTGCCATATCCGTGGCAGCTTCTTGCCCTGCCTATGGCGGCTCTGGCCCGCCCATGGCGGCTTGCCATTCTCAAGGCGGTCTGCCCAGTAGGAGAGGTCCCCGGGAATCGAACCCGGGGCCTCCCATGTGGTATGCCGGCGCCCTATCCACTGGGCTATCAAGCTGGCCCCATCACCCAGGTTTTAAATGCCTCACTTTTTCTTGTAGCCAGTGAGTCAACCCGGCCCCTGAATGTTTTGCAGTCATTGCAGGAAATGTTAAACCTCCCTGCATGAAGGGAAACAACCTGTACAATATTTTAGACTTTATTTTTCTCACACAGTTTCTCAGATTTACATAAAATAGGAAGAATAATGTGTTTGGAGCACTCTTCTGGTCATTTTTAAGCAGTGAAGTAACTGAAGTCAGATGCCAGAATCCGTTCCAGTTGACTGTGATTTCTTCTGTTCAGTAAAGAATGATGCGGTGATAACAACTTGATTGTGAGTTTGATAGGAAAAAACTGTGCGGCTGTGCCTTGTTCCTAACCAATAGCACCACCTTCTGTCTGCAGACGTCAGATGCTGGTGAACTGTTAGCTCGTCTGGCCCTGTGGCAGCCTAATTTGGGGGCTTAGGCAAATTATATAAATCCCATTTCTGATTTATCTTGACATCAATGAAGTCAAATTCATTTTTAAATAGTACAAACTGCAATTTATGACAGATAATTTTTTTTAATTCCATCTAGAACAGCCCATGGAAAGAAACATCACAGCTTCTATCTGTTTCTGCTAAGACTGCTATGCTCCTCCAGGTATTCTTTTATCTAGTGTTACCATACTGAAATTCTCCAAAAGAGGCTGCAGATTTCATGGGTTTTACAGAAGAGATTGTTCACACATCATGTAAATGAAGCTATCCCGACAAACCGAAAGCAAATTGAAATCAAAAGTAGATTCATCACTTGAAAGCAGGCGACATGAAGATAGTTGAATGCTCAATGCAATTTATTTGCTTGTTTAATTGCTAGCAGCCAATACAACCAATGCACAATAGCCAGGTCAAGGGTATACAATACATTTAATGGTGGAGGATGCCACAGTCTTGAAAATCCATCAACCTGAGATGTGAAGGTTTGCAGACAGAGACCTTTAAGTAGGGGTCTCAGGAGCCAGGTTCGAAGCAGCATTCCGCAAGAGTTCCAAAGCTGAGGGCAGAAGGCACGAGTCCAAAGCCGCAGTGAGAGGGCAGCTAGCTTTTTACGCAGCACAGCGCAGGCACTGAGGCCTGGAGTCAGTGACTGGGTATCAATCTGCCCCAACCTGACACACCGAAGTGGCACCTGAACTGGGTCTTTAAAAGATGTGCCAGGCTGGCGGGCATCTAGCCCGTCCATATCATTTCTTTGCACAAATGTCTGGTTATCACTTATTACAAAAAACATGCTTGACTCAATTTGTTTACATTCTATTTATGGTCAATATTTAGGGGTTTTTCTCAATTTGTTTACAATGTTTTTGGGGATCCAAGGTCATTAATATTTCAATACACAACAATGCTCCTGTTTGCTACAATTGGAATGATTTAGAAAACCATATCTCAAATGCTGTAGCTGCCTCCATTTCCGTGTTACAGTAAGAGAGAAAATAAAGAGATCTAGATGTGAATAAAACCAAAACCCCTTTAAGTATGTGTACCTTCCAAATGAAAAGCTATGTGAAATGCATACATTATCTGGATCTTTTCAGATAAATGAAATAACTGAAGCCTTGAGCAATTTCAAAATTACAATGGAATAGATGATTTGCTACTGAATCCATAAAATCCATTAAGTAATGTAAGGAAAAACAGTGCAAGTGGAGGATGGAGGGGGATCAGAGCAGGAGTCTACGTGGTACTTGGATATAACTGGGCAAGTCCATAAAAAGAGAACATGATTTCTCCAGGAGTCTGACTTCGGGAGGGCTCTAAGGAATACAGGTATGAGAACTTGAACAAATCATGACTCTTAAGCCACAGAGAGTGGGACAACTCTGAAACATTAACTTCGTCCTCAGAAATGCCTCCCAAATGATTATTTTGAAGAACAAAGAAACTATATAAAAACTGAGAGCTATGTCTCTGGACTCAGTAACCTGTAACCTATGGGAACACAGGCAGACCTACCTCGAGATGAACATCACACAAAGAGGAGACAGGCTTTCTCTCCAAACTTGCTACATGCTACTGCACAATATTACTCGGAGAGAGAACTTTGCAAGAAAAGATATTTTTGGTGAATCCATTTGAAACACATCCTAGTAGGCCTTCTGAAAATTGGAGGCCAGAATAAGCAGGGAAGGTTCGTAAAGAGGGAGTGTTTGCCGGGGATAGAGAGGCTAAACATTGTCAAAAGGGAGAGAGGAAAAAACCAGCAAGGTCAAGAATCACTGTTACTGTCAGCCTATACCGTTAATGTCACTCCCACTGGTGAGTTTATAGAATCCAGGTGTGAACAAGAAAGACTGAATTCTGAGAAAAAAGAAATGGAGAAAAGGATGCATATCATTGATACTTATATTTTATATTCTCAATCATGTAATCAGCCCTTTTGAATTACCTCTAGTCAAAGTATTGTAGAAAATTATTAGTTAATTTAAGATGAATCTTTCAGACAGAGTTGGACTTTTTTTTCCCAAAAAAATACTACCTACATTGGCTGTGAAGTCACCCAAAGTTCACTGGAGAATTACACACTTCTCCATTTAGTTTTGGCTAGATAAATAGACCTTGAAGTTATTAAACTGTTATTTTATCACCTGGCTGACAACATAGAAGGGATTAAATGACCTCTTAAAGTCCCTTCCTAAATGTGATTCTGTTTGTTACATTGATAAATCTTCCTACAGAAAGACATTCCAATGAAAGCCAATAAGTTTCCCAATAAGTTAGTGGCAAAACCCTGCCCAAGTCCCAAAGTCATTGATTCCAAAGGACTAGGCCACAGTGCCGATGTGCCTGTGTACAACTATATTAACCAAAACTGTGTCCAGTAGAGAAATTCAGGTGTCCTTAATGTTGTTTCAATGCCAAACAACTAACTCTTCTCCCAAAATGGAAATACTTACAGATTTACTGCAAATTCAATCTTTAAAAACTATTGACTACTACAGAATCCACAGATCCCTGCAGAAATAACAGGAGAATAATAGGTTGCTATAAAAAAGAGTATAAATTAGCCATCAGGTAGAAACATTAGTGAATTTCTGATAATTTATATATCTTTTTCATTTTCTGCAGTCTGCTTTTAAAGCTCATTAAATCCGGCACAAATAAGAGAGATCATA
>PVKH010039862.1:0-11130 GCA_004027955.1 Chaetophractus vellerosus | reverse complement strand
GGCTCCGGCCCGCCCATGGCGGCTTGCCATTCTCAAGGCGGTCTGCCCGCTAGGAGAGGTCCCCGGGAACCGAACCCAGGGCCTCCCATGTGGTTTCCCAGCGAGCTCTTTATCCACTGAGCTATCTAGCCGGGCCCGAGATAAAGGATATTAAGAAGACACTGATTGAGCATAAAGAACTATTTGAAAGCCTGCAAAGAAAAGTAACAGACCTTATGGGAATGAAAGACATGATGGGTGAGATAAAAAAAACATTAGAGGCACATAAGAGTTGATTTGAATTTTACAAGACAGAACTGGAAAGGACAGGTGAACAGAAAGAGAAGACTGGGAAAAATGGAACAGGGTCACAGGCAATTGAATGACAACATGAAATGCACAAACATAGGCATTATCGGTGTTTCAGAAGAAGAAAAGAATGGAAAATGGGCAGAAAGAATATCTGAGGAAATAATGACCAAAAACTACCCAACCCTTATGAAAGACATAAATATCAATATCCAAGAAAGACAAAACACCCAAAACAGAATAAATCTGAAAAGACCTACCCTGAGATACCTACTATTCAGAATGACAAATATCAGGGATAAAGAAAGGATTCTGAAAGCAGCAAAGCAAAGCAAAGCATCACATACAAGGAAACCTCAATAAGATTAAGTTCCGACCTCTCATCAGAAACTGTGGAAGAAAGAAGAAACTGGTATGATGTATTTAAGGTATTGAAAGAGAACAGCTGCCAGCCAAGAATTCTTATTCAGCAAAATTGTCCTTCAAAAATGAGGGTGAGTTCAAAGTCTTCACAGACAAACAAATATGTATAGAATATGTTACCAAAAGAACCAGAATTACAAGAGATACTAAAGGGAGTTCTCCAGCCTGAAAGGAAAACAAAACAAAACCAAGGATTGGAGAAGAGTGTAGAAATGAAGATTAGTAGGAAGAGTACATTAAAATGTGCAAACACAGACAATAATAAGATATGACAACAGAAAGCCAAAGGACAAAATGGATAAAGTAAGTAATTCCTTTGCAGTAATAGCATTGCATGTTAATGACTAGAACTCCCCAAAGAAAAGACATAGACTGATAGAATGGATAAAAAAATATGAGCCATCTATATGTAGTCTACAAGAAATTCACCTTAGATGTAAGGACACAACAAGGTTAAAAGTGAAAGGTTGGAAAAAGATATTCCATGCAAAAAGTAACCAAAAAAACTGGAGTAGTGATACTAATATTGGACAAAATAGATTTTAAATGCAAAATTTTATAAGGGATGAATATTAATAAAAGTGGCAATTCACCAAGAAGAAATAATTATACTAAATATTTACGTACCTAACCAGAGTGCCCCATGGTACATGAAGCACATACTGGCAAAGCTGAAGGGAGAAATAGTTGTCCCTACAATGATAGGTGGAGACTTCACTACACCACTCTCAGTATTGAATAGAACATATGGACGGGGGATAAATAAAAAAGAAAGAGAGCTTGAATAATATGATAAATGAACTAGACCTAACAGATATCTATAGAGCACTGCACCCCAAAGGAACCCGATATACATTTTTACCAAGTGCTCATGAGTCCTTCTCCATATGTTGGGTCACAAGAAAAGTCTCAATAAATTTAAAAAGATTGAAATTATACAAAATACTTTCTCTGATGATAGTGGAATGAAGTTGGAAATCAACAACAGAGGGAAAAAGGGAAAATTCTTAAATATATGGAGATTAAACAATACACTTTTAAATAAATGGTGGGTCAAAGAAGAAATTACAAGAGACTTCAGCAAATATCTTGAGACAAATGAAAATGAGAACACAACATAGCAAAACCTATGGGACACAACAAAGGCAGTGCTGAGAGAGAAATTTATAGCCCTCAATGCTTACATTAATAAAGAAGAAAGAGCTAAAATTGAAGATCTAATGGCACACCTAGAGGAACTAGAAAAAGAATAGTAAACTAATCCCAAACCAAGCTGAAGGAAATAAATAGTAAAGATCAGGGCACAAATAAATGAAATCGAAAACAAAACAAACAAACAAACAAAAAATAGAATCAACAAAATCAAAAGTTGATTCTTTGAGAAGATGAACAAAATCAACAAAACCAACAAAACCTTATCTAGACTGACAAAGAAGAAAAGGGAGATGAAACAAATAAATAAAATCCAAAATGAGAGAAAGGACATTACCACTGACCTCACAGAAATAGGAGAGATCATAAGAGGATACTATGAACAACTGTATACCAAAAAATTAGACAATATAGACGAGATGGACAAATTCCTAGAAACACATGAACGATCTACACTGACACTAGAAGAAACATTAGACTTCAACAAACCAATCACAAGTGAAGAGATTGAAACAGTCATCAAAAACCTCACAAGATGAAAAGTTGGGACCAGATGGCTTCACAGGTGAATTCTACTAATCATTTAGAGACAATCTTATATGAATCTTGCCCAAGCTCTTCCGAAAAATTGAAGAGGAAAGAACACTACCAAATGCATTCTATGAAGCCAACATCACCCTAATACCAAAAGCAGATAATGATACTTCAAAAAAAGAAAATTACAGACCAATATCTCTAATTAATATAGATGTAAAAATCCTCAACAAAATACAGGCAAATCAAATCCAAAATCATATTAAAAGTATTATACAACACAATCAAGTGGGTTTTATCCCATGTATGCAAGGGTGGTTCAATACAAGAAAATAAATTGGTGTAATAAACCACACTGATAAATTGAAGAATAAAAATCCCATGATCCTTTCAATTGATGAAGAAAAGGCCATTTGACAAAATACAGAACACTTTCTTGATAAAAACACCCCAAAACATAGGAATAGAAGGGACCATTTTCAATATGGTAGAGTGCATATATGAAAATCCTACTGCTAACATTGTACTCAAAGGTAAAAGACTTACAGCTTTCCTGCAGAGACCACAAACAACACAATATTGCCCACTGTCACTACTATTATTCAATATTGTGATAGAAGTTCTAGCTAGAGCAAAGAGTCTAGATTAAGAAATAAAAGGCACCCAAATAGGAAGGAAGAAGTAAACCTTTCACTATTCACTGATGGTATGATCCTATATATATATAGAAAATCCTGAAAAATCCACAATAAAACTACTAGAATTAATAGATGATTTCATCAAAGTGGCAGAATACAAGATTAATATGCAAAAATCAATAGCATTTCAATATACTATTGATGTGCAATCCAAGGAGGAAATCAGAAAAAAAAACATCCATTTATAATAGTGACTAAAAATCCAATATTTAAGAATAAACTTAACCAAGGACATAAAGGACATGTATTCAGAAAACTACAAAACATTGATAAAAGAAACTGAAGAAGACTTAAATAATTGGAAGGACATTCTGTGTTCATGGATTGGAAGACTAAATATCATTAAGATATCAATTCTACCCAAACTGATTTACAGATTCAATGCAATAAACCCCAATAGCCTTTTTTGTAGGAAATGGAAAAGCCAATAATCAAATGTATTTGGAAGGGTAAAGGGCTCTGAGTAGCCAAAAATATCTAAAAAAAGAAGAACAAAGTTGGAGGACTCTCACTTCCTGACTTTAAAGCATATTACTACAGTGGTAAAAACAAAACAAACAAAACAAAAAACAGCATGGAGCTGGCATAGAGATAGACAGATTGACCAATGGAACCGAATTGTTGGTTCAGAAAAGGACCTTCACATCTGGTGTCAAGTGATTTTTGACAAGGTTGTTAAGTCCATCGAGCTGGCCCAGAGCAGTCTATTCAACAAATGGTGCTGGGAGAACTGGATATCCATATCCAAAGGAAAGAAAGAAGACCCCTATCTCACACCTTACACAAAAATTAACTCAAAATGGGTCAAGGATCTAAATATAAAAGTGACAACCATAAAACTTCTAGAAGAATTTGTAGGCAAACCTCTTCAAGATCATGTGGTAGGCAGTAGTTTCTTAAACCTTATACCCAAAGCACAAGCAACAAAAGAACAAATAGATAAATGGGACCTTCTTAAAATTAAACACTTTTGTACCTCAAAGGACTTTGTCAAAAGGGTGAAAAGGCGGCTGACTCATTGGGAGAAAATATAAGGGTTTAATATCCATGATATATAAAAAGATCGTACAACTCAATAAAAAGACAAACTACCCAATTAAACAATGGGCAAAAGACTTGAAAAGACAATTGTCCAGGGCCGGCTCGATAGCCCAGTGGATAGGGCACCGGCATACCACATGGGAGGCCCTGGGTTCGATTCCCGGGGACCTCTCCTATCGGGCAGACCACCATTGAGAATGGCAAGCAGCCATGGGCGGGCCAGAGCCGCCGTGGGCAGGGCAAGAAGCTGCCACGGACATGGCAAGAGCCGCCACGGGCAGGGCAGGTCGCCCGTGGATGGAGCATAGCCAGCCACCCGCGAACTGAAAGCCGGCCGTGAACAGACGCAGAGACCACCCACAAGTGGGGAAAGCCGCGCCTGCGCAGTGACCACTCTCGGCGCATCGCCGCAGTGGGGGGAAGGGGAGATATGTAATAAAATAAATAAAATCTTTAAAAAAAAAAAAGAAAAGACAATTGTCCAAAGATGTGATACAAATGGTGAAGAAACACATGGAAAAAAAGTTCAACATTACTAGCAATTAGGGAAATGCAAATCAAAACTACAATGAGATTATTTTGTACCTATTAGGCTGACTACTATTAAAAAGTAAGAAATCTGTAAATGTTGGAGAGGATGTGGATAGGAACACTTATTCACTGTTGGTGGGAATGTAGAATGGTACAGCCACTTTGGAGGACGTTTCGCAGTTCCCAAGGAAGTTGAATATAGATTGCCACGTGACCCAGCAATACCATTACTAGGTATATGCCCAGAAGAACTGAGAGCAGTGACATGACTAGACATTTGTACACCAATGTTCATAGCAGTATTATTCATGATTTCCAAAAGCTGGAAAAGGTCCAGGTGTTTATTAACTGATGAATAGCTAAACAAATTGTGGTATATACACACACTGGAATATTATGCAGCGGTAAAAAGAAATGAAGTTGTGAAGCATGTGACAACATGGATGAACCTGGAGGACATTATGTTTAGTGAAGCAAGACATACAGAAAAGGACAAATACTGTATGATTGTGCTATTATGAACTAAATATATTATGTAAATTCATGGAATTAATAATTAGAATATAGGTTACCAGAAAATAGAATGAGGGTAGAGAATGGAAAACTAACGGTTAATCTGTGCATAATTGGTTAAAAGGTTCTTTGTAAATGCTTGGAATTGAATGGAAATGGTGAGAGCATATCACGGTATTTGAGAGGAGGAGAACTGTTTTGTGAGTATGACAGCGGTTGAAAGGGAAAGTCTAAGGACATGTATATTGCTAGATGGAAAGTTAAAAAATGCAATATGGGACTGTATAACAGTAAAACATCACATAAAATATGAATATGGGTGATATTGCATATAAAAGACTGTTTTTACAAAATATAAAAGCAAATAAACTAGAGAGAAGTAAACAGAATAGCAGCTAAGTACAGCAGAGGAAGCATAGGGAGACTGAGAGGTGATGAGTTTTGTTTGTGTATTTGTTTGAGTTTTGTTTTTAGTATTATTACTTGATTCATGAAAATGCTCTAAAAATGATTAAAGGGATGAATGCACACTAAGTGATTATACTAAATATCATTGATTGTATAATTTGGACCAATTTATGTTTTATTGATATGTATCAATAAAATTGATTTGTAAAAAAAAAAAATCCTTAGCAGTGTTGTTTTCTCTTTTGTAGAAATCGAATTTTGCTTTCCCTACCCATTAAACTGTTTTCCCCCTATAAGTCAGTTATTTCTCTTTCTCTGCTTTCTAGGCTCTCTCCCAAATGTCAATTTACCATCTCATTACCTCCTACTTGTATTTCTGCTGTCAGATGCTTCATGTCAATGCCAAGATGTCTTTTTTTTAATTACATTTTTTAACATTCTCATTTTCCTTTATAGCTGCTACTATTTCATCCTTCCTATCTTCATTGTCTCCAATCTCTTTTCATTATTAAATGTTTTATCTTTGTCATGTTTTTCTATCATTTTGATTTCATTTTCTATGCATCCATGCTATTATAAGCATTAGAGTTGTTTGCTCATATTTTTGTACACCTCTCTTCAGAAATTAGGAGGAGCCATGCAACTTGCTTTAGGTAAGAAAGAAAGAAAGAAAATGTGAACCAAAGTGATGCATGTTACTGCCAGTCCGAGTCCTTTAAAAGTCAGTGTGTGATTCACCATATCCCCTTCCTGCTGCCAAAGCGAGCAACAACTTTCCAAATTGCAGAGATAACATCCCTGATTTAGGATGACGTGGATCAGAAAATCCTGCCAACTCATGCTGGACACATAGATTGAATGAAAAATAATCTGTTGTTGCTTTTAATACACTGAGATTTAGGGTGTTTTTTTTTTTTGTTTGTTTGTTTGTTTGTCATTACCTTACAATGGAGAGCAGTATCTTACTAGGGCATACTACCGTGACAAAAAAAGAAAAAAGGAAAAAAAAAAAAGAAAATATAAGGCATTGGCTTAGCGGTTAGAAGTAGGTTGGTGGACAGTGAGAAAACTATTACAGAAGTAGGAAAGAAGGTGATCCATGCCCTTGTAAAACAGAAGTGGATCATGTACCTAAATATCTAGCACTTTAGAAAGAGAGGTTACAAAATATGTAAGGAGAGTGTAAAGGGGTTGCAGTTAGTGATATTTGGCAAGGCATTCCAAGAAAAAGATGAGCACAGAAAAGAACTGAAGAGTTTGCAAGCAAGTATAGAAAGATATATATATAAAGATTTCATAAATTTGACAATGTTTAGGGCTGGAAGAGGAAACTTCTCTTCAGCTCCATATGATAAAAGTTTAAGTTGAGATAGTTTTAGAGCAAATGAAAGGTAGATTAAAACTCAGCTTTTGAAAAGAAAAAAATATACAAAGGTATCCTCACATACATATTAAAACTTTCAATTTATCAAATTGTCTCAGGACAAGAATGAAATAAGAACTATGTCCTTCATATCCTTTGTTAGACCCTCTGAAAGATTAAGGTGTATTGTAGAAAAGTTAGGCAAAGGGTGTGGATTATAGCAAAATTATTTCCATTGGAAAAGGGGTCACGGAGGAAAAAAAATAATGCTTAGGGATGCAGGCTCCCTCCAAGCTATAGGATTAAGGTTTCTTCAATTAAAAAAAAAAATTAGTCATTCCTTAAAAGCCACTGGGGGTGTAGGTATTTGGTCATGTTGCTGACTGGAATCAAACAGATAAGAAGTCAACTAAGTTTTTCAGAGAACTATACTAAAAAATCATAGACTAAACAAAATTGTGACTCTACAATGCTCGAGATGACCCATGGGCCCCAAGTCTTTGAGCTTAAAGTGCACTGAGAATACCTAACATCCCCTCCAAAAGGAAATAATACCCAATACCTACCTAAGATGTTGTCAAAGAAGATAATGGAAAAGACCAGAGAAAAGGGCTCATGAATAACAATGAGCAATGGGACCCCTGGAGAACAAAAATAAAGGTTTAATCAGCTTGTACCACATATTCCCAGGGCTAGAATCCTTATGATATCTGCCTACTGGATACAAGAATTCCTATAAACCAGGGCCTGCTGGGCAATTCCTTCTCTTTCCCTTCTGAATGGAGCATTTATTATGGTTATCCTATTACTGATCCACCATCATACAGTGTTTGGTGAGGAAGAGGGCCAAAAGCTTGTCTTTTAGTTCTACATCTCCAGATCAGCAGAGACCACTTAATGAACTTTATTATCTTCTGAAGAAGCAACTATGAATGGGCCAGAGACTGGGTGTTGACTATTCTGGATGTGACTGGATGGAACTTTAGGGTTGACACCTTTGTTCAGGGTGTGTGTGTACTGGGTGTGGGGCAGAAATTAAACTGAATATTTGGTAATCAAAAAGACTATGATATATTCCTCAAGATTCTGGTTCTTCTAATAGGTCCATGGTTAAAAGTAAACATCCCTGCTCCCTTGAAGTTTTACGGATTTCCTTTAGTCAATAAAATGTAAGTGGAAATGCTTTGTGGCAACTTTGGATAAAAGCCTTATAAAAGCCAGAGTTGAATTTACCACTCCCCACCCCCTTGCTGTGGCCAAGTGTGATACTCCAGATGGGGTAGGCTCTATGAGCCTGGGCTCTGAATTAGCACAACCAGAATGCTGGTCTGTGATGGATGCATGGCATCAGCTGGAAATAAATCTTTAACTTTTTTAAGCCCTGAGATTTTAGGGGGTTTGTTTCCTTGACATAACATTGCCTACTGTAACAAATACATATATTTGTTTACCTTGTTACTCTGCTCTTTATCTACTCTATTCAGTAAAAATGTTTACAAGTCAGAAATAGTAACTCAATTCTGGCAAATAGCAGAATTATCCCCTTATAATGATATTTATCATAGTTTTTCAAATCTCCTTAGCTAGATTGAAAATTTATTTAGGGGAAATATCATTTATTATGATATTTATTAACAGTCACACCATCAAAGAAAGTTACTTGCATGTATATGGCACCTAACAAAATTTGTATTGAATTTTATTTGCATTAGTCTTCCCTTTCCTTTCTTAAGTGGCTTCTTAAGATTTTAATGACTTCTACTGGGTATCTTTTTGGTGTTGACTGTCAAGCCTCTTTTTTTCCTCTTTTTTGTCATAGTAGAACCTCTCTTTACTATGGGGGACTTATCCCCTGTGTCTCAGGTAGGAATCAACTTGCCACCGTCAGTCATATCTTTCTGCAGTGTGGTCATCACCTAGACCGCAGCAATTGTTTCATGAATGAGTACAGGCAGAGCTGGCTTCATGCCCATGGGACCTGTGCAGTTGCCAAGGACCAGTGCTTGGTTTACTGCTCTCCTGTCACATTCTAGAAATTCTTAATATATACATCAAAGGGCTTTTCATTTTTATTTTGTACTGGGCAACACAAATTATGTAGCCAGTCCTGAGTACATGCCCAAAAATATTTCAGTCAAATATCTTCCTAGGGCTTTTTGCTGGAATTGAGAAGAAAGAATGTGTCTTTCCACTACCAATCTTGAACTTCAGGCATTCTGTTGGGTTTTCACTAGTGGGGAGAGCCTGAATGCAAAATGAGGCCAAATAGAGGCTCACAGAGCCAAGCATGGAGAAAGAAATTGAGTTCAGATAGTACTGTCTGACCCCAGCTAGAAAAGAAGACACCAATTAATAGAACCAAGAGATGGAACAAGTAATCCAGAACTGATGATATTATGGAGGCCTGAAGCACTCTTGGATTTCCCAGTTATATGAGTCAATGAATTCCCCATTTTTAGCTTAAACTACTGTGTCTCCTCAGCAGTCCTGATCAAAACATGTTTTATTTCTGTTCTGGCTTATTTTTTTTCCCTCCTACCCTAAAATATTCGAAGGTAGGTCTAAAAAAGTATCTTACTTGGCACAAAGTAATTTCTTTCATGGTTAAATAGCATCTACTGAGTGACAGAACTTGCTATAAATTCAGTTCTTGATATGGAATGATTGGTATGGAATAAATTACTGATATGAGTTTGAAAGGTGAAAAATGAAAAATTCCTTTCTCTGTTTCTTTTGAAATTTTCTGTAGGACTTAATATGATGCATCAGTAGTAATAGGTACTCAATGTGGACTAGTGCTATAACTCTGCTTTTGGCTTAACATTTATCATAGATACCTCTAGGTCTTCGACAAATCCAAAATGAACTTGTAATGCGTGCCAGTCTGGAAACTACTCTAATTGCAAGAATTCCTGCTCTATTTTTAAGTTACTCATTTCTGCACACACAATGTAGAAGATACACATTTACCTCTGCCTTTTAAATAGAAATGGCAAATGGAATAAAATGAAAATGTATGACAATTATATTATGATAATATGAGTAAAGTATTAAGATGAATTGTTAATCATTACTTAGCAAATTACAACTTTCATATGGAGAAAATAATACCTTACATATATAATGAATAATATTACACTTGGACTAATATGGTTGTAAGTTAATTATAGACTACACAGCTGATTTAGTTTCATTTACCTAAGGAGCTGTTCTGACCCTGTTGCAGATTAATTACATCTTCAGGAACACACTCTCATTTATCATTGTCACTTGCAGCATTATAGCTCCTAGCTAGAGTGTAGTTTTTTCTTTCATTTAAGTTTAAAAAATTCCTTAGCTGTTATCTGGTTTGTAAGTTTAGTCATTAAAAACACATGACAGCTCAAACCAGGTAAGATTAAATTAGCTATGGAACATTAGGAAAGATCATGTCCCAGAAATTAAATGACCATAAGAAAATTAAAAATTCTCTTAAAATCTTTCAAGCCAGATAGCAGCCACTCTTATATTTTAAAACATTTTTAAGAAGACCCCATATTTTTAAATATGTACATGGAAATATATTGTATATTATTAAGTCTTCAGTGTACAGTAGGCAGTTTTAAAAATATTTCCATTGTTTAAAATTGTTGGAAATATTTAAAAGAAAAACATGATGACCTTTATAGATATCTAGAAAGTTTTGTTTGAATTTTAATGTGAATTTTATACTATTTGCTTTTTTCTAACAATGAGAGTGTTCTAAGTCAAATGTGAGCAAGAGAAAGATAAAGACATCTGACTGAGGCTGGGTACACTGTAGAATTTTTATTCATTCATTGCTAAATGATCATTTATTATCTACTGAGAACTGTTAATTGCCAATATATGAAGTAAGCCCATGAAGGTGACACAGACTAAAGAGGTGGTCAGAGAATAATGAAAAGATTCTAGAGAGTGTGGGGTTGAGGAAGTCCAAGGATGGACGAAAATAATTTCATGAAGAAGAAAGTGAGTCCAGGTTAACTACACCAAGATACAGTGCTGTTGGGTTATTTGGAGGTCAGAGAGGACAAGAGCCATAGAAGTTTGAGTAGAGTGTATTGGGGGTGTGGGGGTATAAACAGGGGGACAGCAGAAGTCAGTTTGATTGGCTTAACATATGAGTTGTAAAGAAGTGGTGTCAATTAAAACAATTAT
>PVKH010039861.1:0-11134 GCA_004027955.1 Chaetophractus vellerosus | reverse complement strand
AGTAACTTTTCCTCATGGTATGATGTTGTATTTTCTCCTTCTTTCCTCTCTCTTTTTTAATTTTTGAACTTTATACTGACAATTTTATCCAGAGAAAACTGAGTCTCCATATCTGACTAACAGGTCCATCTGTAAATGGTAGTTGGTAGAGAAGAAGATATATAAAGTTTGTGACCATTTATCCCAAGTTGAAATTCCAGGTTTGTCTCTGACTAGCTTTCTGTTCTTAGGCAAGCTATATAATGTCTCTGAAACTCAGTTTACAAATCTATTAAGAAAATAGTGCTGACCTCAAAGAGCTCTTGTGAGAAATAACCAAGTAGCATATGCTAAAAGCCCAGGAAACACTAGTTACTACAATGATCATTTCTATGTCTTTCTTCAGTTTCAGGACAGCTTCATCTCCTTTATCTCTGGTTATTTCTAGTAAGCAGTTTAAGTTATTCCTCTCAGGCACACCTGAATGACAGGCTTCCTGACTGCTCGGGAAAAAATACCAGAAACAGGTTATAAATATGACTTGTTTTCTTTTATACCATCTAAATAACCTATTACTTGAATCTTTTTTTGAAAAAAAGATTTATTTATTTTATTACATATCTCCCCTGCCCCCCGCTGCGGCAACGCATCGAGACTGGTCACTGCGCAGGCGTGGCTTTCCCCGCTTGTGGGCGGCTTCTGCTTCCAATCACGGCTGGCTCTCAGTTCGCGGGTGGCTGGCTGCTCTCCATTCGCGGGCGACCTGCCCTGCCCGTGGCGGCTTTTGCCTGTCCGTGGCAGCTTTTTGCCCTGCCCACGGCGGCTCCGGCCCGCCCATGGCGGCTTGCCATTCTCAAGGCGGTCTGCCCGCTAGGAGAGGTCCCCGGGAACCGAACCCAGGGCCTCCCATGTGGTATGCCGGTGCCCTATCCACTGGGCTATCCAGCTGGCCCCCTATTACTTGAATCTTGAAAGTTGCTTTTAATATTTTAACAGTTTAAAAGTATTTAAAGTACATATTTTTCTATATTATCCAGCATTGAGTATTTGTTTGTTGTTACAGTTTTATGTTTACTTGTTTTTCCTTAAACAATTCATGTGTTCTTCAAAGTGTGCCAGGGTTTTCTGTGCTAGCACATTTAAATTCACATTCCAAGGCCTAACTCCATCTTTTGATCTTCTTTTGACAAGAAAAATTTGAGAAGCTTTTCTAAACAGGGAAAATAAAATAGTTCATTGCCAGCATAGAGAGAATTTTCTTTTCTCTTAAATCCACATAGAAATTAGTCTTTTGGAAATAAGAATGGAAAAGAAAGCCAGAGGGAAGGAAATAGAAAACTCATTCCAATGTGTTTGACACTGATATATGTCAACTCTGGGAAGCATTGAAAGACCATACCCACCTGAAACATAACAGGCATGGAGACCGAGACCCTCCTTTTTGCTGGCAGCTGAGGCAAAAATCAATCAAAATTTCCTTTTAGGAATTTCCATCGCTTGCTGAAGGATATACAGTGACCTTGCAAGGGAAGTAGCAAGTTAGTATATTAATATAAAGTTCAAACAATAAATATTCTTTACATGTTTTTGAAACACATAGCACACATCATAAAAAATGGGATTTATTTAACAACACCAATATCTCAAAATATCGATGAGAATACTACTCAGCAATAAAAAGGAACAGACTATTGATACACACAACAATTTGAAAGAAAGAAACTTACACTGAGTGAAAATAACCAATCTCATTGTGATACATACTACATGAGCAAATTTATTTTACATTCTCAAAAAGACAAAAGTATAAAAATAAGGAAAAGATCAGTGATTAGCAGGGACTAGGGGAGTGGAGAGAGGTTGTAACTATAAAAAGGTAACAGGAGAAAGTTCCTCTGAGGTGATAGAATAGTTCTGTATCTTGCATGTGGATCTAATCTTACAAATCTATTTTGTGATAAAATTACATAAAACTATATACAAATGTGATAAAATGCAATAGAAAATGCAAAAAACAAAAGCAAAGCAGTACATACAAAAACGTGAAATCTGAGTGAGGTCTGCAGTTAATTAAATTGTGCAATGTCAATTTCCTGGTTTTGATAATATTCTCTAATTATGTAAAATGTTAGCATTGGTGGAAGCTGGGTTATAAGTACATGGAGCACCTCTATACCGTTTTTGCAACTTCTTGTGAGTCTATAATTATTTACAAATTTTAAAAATTAACTTTACCATATGTGCCAAGAATTATCATAATTGCTAGACTTTTGGTAGTTGGATATATTATATGGATCACTTGTCCTTATGGAGCTTACATTTTAACAATATCAAACAATAAATAAGAAAAAAAAATTTTTAACATTATTCCAGGAAATAATTGATTCTATGAAACAAAAGATAGAGTTTGTTGGATGGGTACAGAGCTCTATTTTAGATTGGAGTGGTCAGGGGAGGCAGCTCTGCAGAGGTGAAATTTGAAACATAAAATATTTGGATTTTGGAAGGAGAAAATATTTCCAGTTAATTCATTTAGTCATATAATATTAACTGAGCCTTCTTATACAGTATGCCATATCTAGAAATACAATGAAAAAACAGGCATGATGTTTAGGACATACGTGATTAAGGTTAGACTCACTGAGAAAAACCTTTCTACAAGCTCAAACTGATTTAATTTTATAGTGGAGAAGAAAAGATCGTGTGTTTTGGAAGAGAAAATATTTCATGGGTTATATTTTAAAGATTAGTGCCTGGAGATAGTAATAAAAATATAAAATATCCTTATACTCACTCACTATAATAAAATTATTACATTATTAATCATTTTATGATTAAAACCACTTTTTGTTGAACATCTACCATATTCCTGAAGAAGAAGTAGTGCATTCCTTGAAAAGTATGCACTACTTTACTAGAATCCTCATCTGGTAGATGAGGAAACAGGCTCAGAGAAGTAAAATTGCAAAAACACAGAATAAGTGGCCAAAACAGAATTAAACCCAGTGTCCTTGGGCTCCAAAGCATGTTCATAA
This sequence comes from Chaetophractus vellerosus, assembly GCA_004027955.1. NCBI lineage: Eukaryota > Metazoa > Chordata > Mammalia > Cingulata > Chlamyphoridae > Chaetophractus > Chaetophractus vellerosus. Next base: position 8,120 of record PVKH010039861.1, on the reverse strand, counting down.
CCACTGTCTCTTGGAAGAGATGGAGCAAGAGGTCATCAAAAGAGAGGCACCTGAATTAGGGAAGGCATGTGATGAACCAGATGAGATGTGGAATCTCCTACTTGTGGACCCTGCACCTAGATGATACATTAATAAAGTGACCATGTGTTAGGCACTGGGGAAGACAATTTATATTTGCTGCATAACTGATTTTAAGTTTCTTAAGACCCCAAGACTTAGATATTAGCATTATTTTAAATATGATAAAATGAGGTATCAAGAAACACAACTAACAAAAAATGAAGACTCAAAGGGAAATTTTTGCTTGACAAACATTTACATTTCAGGTAAAGGAAAGAACTGGGAACTACCTAAGTGGGATCCATCCCACCTACTCCACCCATGTTAGACCTTGTTATCCCTTCCTGGTAACCCTTTGTGCTAAATCTCATCAACAAACTTAGAGTCTTTCCCAACACATTGCTCCTGGAAACCACTGTTTATGGATTAGAATTGCCACAAAGGATAAAAAAATACTGAATGTCCCTTGACAAGACCAACCCTAAAACCACTAAGCCATGATTCTTACTGAATTAGGAATTCACTTACAGAAGTACTTGTCTTTCTGTCCCTCTGTTCAGTGTATAGCTCTACTGTCAGTCCTCATCAAAGCAGAAATTGTAAACAACACATGAAACTTTGTCCTTTCTGTGCCCCTGAGGAGCATCAGAGTTTAATATTGAAGGCTTTTAGTTAATACTACAGAAAAGAAAATTAAAAAGAACTCATTTTGGAAGATAATTTGACATAGCAGAGAGAGCATAAGCTTTGCAATTAGACCAAAGTGGATTTTTTCCTGTGTTCTGTATGGCCTTGACCAAATAATTTCACCACACTGAGACTCAATTTCCTCATGTGAAAGATTTATTGTTAGAGTAATGCTAAATATTGCATTGCATTTTTGCAGAGGTTAAGTGATATATCACATATAAAGCCTCGAGCATTGTGTTTGTGTATGGAATACACCAAAAGAACATTTGTTCCCTTCCTGTTCTGTTTTATAGGTTGAAATGACTGAAAGAAAGCATTTAATTTGCCCTGGGTATGCAACAGTAATAGAATTCTAGAATCAGAGAGTAAGCTAGTAATGGTCTTTTGATCATGCTATACCCTCTTCCCCTTGATATTTGGATACAGGATTTATAAATCTCTTTGTAGTCTTTAAAACCTTGCATTAAAGTAAAGGTTTATCTAGTTCATTAGTTGAATATCTGTTCAAATCCTCAGTACTTAAACTAAAAAAAAGTCACAGTATATCAAACACAAAATAAATTATTTGATTTCTAGCATGCCATGACCTTGATTATGTTGACTTCCAAAGTGCTATATTTATTCCTCTTTTGAGTGTCCTTCTTAATAAAACATTTACTTGAAGTAATTTTCTGAATTTTCCATTAGAATTAGAATTTTCAAAAGAAATTACATTTGTTTTTAAGAGTTTGAATTTTCATCTGGGTGAGAAAATCTTTATCTATTTTCTATTGTAGCTCATTATCTAAATTAATTCTGAAAACAAAAACAAAAACCTAAATTCACAAACAGGAAGGAACAGTACATTCGGAGTCCAAAATTCCGTTTTACATTTTCATGTGGCATTGGTTGGTAATATCTCTTTCGGAACTGTATAAAAACAAAAGATCAAGGCAAGTGACTGATTTGTGTCAGGACAAGTAGCGATGTGGCCTGGAAGAGCGGCTCCCCTACCTGCCTGCAATACAGAGCCACCTGTGGTGTGTGTATGGCAAGTATGTTAAAATGCAGCCCTCAGAACTTCGGCCCTAGCAAATCTGACTCAGTTAGAATTGAAGGTGGGCCTTAAAACCTGTATTTTAACAGTGTGACTCTGATGCATAGATAGGCCTGTTTATATACAGTCTAAAATAATAATAATCATATCTAAAAGATTAGCTTAGATGAGGAAGTGAAAACATATTCACAAAGTCGTTTTGTTTTTGTTTTTATCAGACCAGATAGCTATACTGCTTAATATCATTATCAGAAATAATGGTGAGCAAGAAGTGATGAGCTCTCAGGCACAGGAGCCTGTTACCTGGAATCCCATCAGAGGGCTCTACGTTCTCCACCCTCGCCAAAGCAGAGCCTGGAGCAAGCAATCTCTGTTGTGGCAATGCCTTATGACCCTTTCTGGGGAGTCAGTTCCCTCAAGAATAGTAAAAATAATATGAAGCTGTGTTAGAATGGCTGGAATTGCTCATGCCATACTGTTTACATGGGGTAATGCAACGGCTTTCCAACTGTTTCTTGCTTCTTTCATTCATTGCCCAACAACCAGAATGAGCTGCTTAATATGTAAACTGGGTGACATCATTACCTGCTTAAAATCAAAGGAGTCTGAAAAAAAGAATCAGGAGTCCCATTGAGCAGAATTATAAAATACAAAATCCTTTCTGCAGCTTCTCTCTGTTTCTCCAAAATTATCATGCATGTTTTTCCTTTGCAAATTGTGTTCCTGGATTATACTAAAGCTTTCTTACTTTGCAGGTTAACATCTGTTGTTCCAGTCCCTGTTCTTTCCAGAGCTTATTCTATCTAATTTCTCAGGTAAAAGTCGACTCTTCTTGAAAGGACTTCCTTGACCATCCAGTTGATATTCTTTATCATCATTCTATGTTTTCCCTCAAAGCACATTTTACAAGCCATATTTTTTATGCATGTGCGTTTTGTTTATTAGCCCATTTCCCTTCTAGAAAGTAAATTTCATAATAGCAAAACCCCAATATATGAGAATGTTTATGACTTTTATAAAAATGCTTGGAATACCTGATTTGAGTCAAGCACAATGATTGGAATATGAGAATGAGATATATTAAGTAAAATTGGTGACTTCTGTGTACTTATTTTATCATTGGAAGTAAGAATGTGGTTATTAAAGAAGTGATGGCGGTTGAAGGTCATATTAGAGACACAAACTTAGACAAAAGATGACACTTCTTTTGCAGAACCAATGTGGAGCATGAGACCTTTTGGCAGATTGAACTTTGTACCCCAAATAAGCATGTTCTTAATCTTAGTCTTCATACCTGTGTGTGCAAACCCATTACAAATAGGATCTCTTAAAGATGTTATTTTAAATTAAGATGTGGTCCAACTGAATGAGGGTGGGTCTCAATTTTTACCTTCATTAATACAGTTAACAATAATGTAGTTGCTATAAATATTTCAAAAATGTTTTCACTGTTATATGCAAATACCTTCTCTCTCAATCTTTTAGAATTTATACGTTCTCATTTAAAAACAAAAAATAAATGTCATCTACTATTATGTTAGAAGGTGTTTGGGTGATGCGTACATGAATTCAGTAAAATATTTTGTCTATATTTTTTCTATGATGATAAAATTCAATTCTATGTGCATTAATGCACTGTAGGCTTACATTCTAAGTTAAATAAGAGACCTCTTTTTGAGATAAACTTCATGTTGCATCTTATCATTTCCAAATATTGAATTTCAATCAAACAAAGGGTCATTTCTGTTCAGAGATTTATAGTTTAGCAGATGCCCCAACTCCTATATCTCTCTGGTTTCCACTCTGTATTAATTAAAAGTCTCATTTCTTCTGTCCTTGGCCATAGACCACTGATCTGAACAATTACTCCAAGCAGAATCAGTTGCTAGTACCAGCCTCAGGTGAATAATAAAATAGAAATATACTGCAATTAATTTTGAAGCCTATCAATGCCTTCATATGAAAAAAAGTTGTTATGATTTTTCTATTTTAATTGTTGACTTCAGAAAATGAAGAAAATACATTTTAAAGGGCATCTTTGTACCATAAACTCTGCCAAGATATGTATATGTTTTCTCAAGTGACAATCACAACAACATTTCAATGAAAATACCATTATATATGATTTATTATTAGATTCATTTGGTAGATGAGGAAATTGAGGCTTTAGAATAGTTAATAACTTGCTTAAATATACATGTAGTAGAGTTAATAATAATTAAAATATTCTAAGCGTTTAACCTGGGCTAGACACAGAAATAATTGCTTTTATATTTATTAGCACATTTAATCTCCACCAAATTCCTTAGAGGTAGGTAGAATTATAACCATTTAAACAAATGGGCAAACTATAATTAGAGTAGTTTAAATAATAATTTTAAAGAAGTCCAACATAATGCATATTATTGGTAGAACTGTGTTTCGAGGCCAGAAGACTGATATTAAAATACATTCTTCTACCACCATCACACAGCTTGCTACAAGTATATATTTGCTCTCTACATGAATTTACTGAAAATAAAAATTAATATGATTTTGAATTCAAAATACTCCTTTGCTTTCGATCATCTGGAGGCTTGGATCTGTTATCTCTTTTTGTGGTAAATGAAGGATTAAATGTATTGCAAAGACAGACTTCTGAAGAGACAAGTGGCTATGCTGAATTTCATCTGGCAGAAGACTCTTCAGTAGGTGCCATTTTTTTTCCCTAACTGCACTTCACACCTCTAATATTGTTCAAGAACATTCATTCAGTGTTGACACCATTCACAATTGTGCAAATGACATTATCAGATTGTCAGGCAAATTGAAGCAATTATCTCATGAGTCTTAAGTAATGCACACAGTGACATATATTTGCCTTTTGATAACAAGGAGTGATTTGTCAGCTGAAAAGCAGATCTATCATTGAAATGCTTCCTAGATATTTATTTCATTTTCCAGGCAAATGACAACTTTGGCAATAAACAGTGATATTCTTTCACTTAAGGTGAGTCTTAGATTAGAGAGCTGAGTTAGCACTGGCAGCTTGGCATATATTAGCATATGAAAACACTCAGGCTTGTGTCTCTTGGGAAAAGCAGTAATTAATCATAGACAAACAAATTGTAATTCTTATTATGCATAATAGTGAAGAAATAATATCTTAGCTTCACACAGGCTGGGTTTCAATGTGGGTTGAGGAGCTAAGAACTGCGCAGTGGGAAGCCTTGTAAGAGTGTCTGAACATAAATATCACTGTATGGTGCATTTCTCAGACAGAGAGAAAAGCGCAAACAAGCTATGATGGGATGAATAATCATAGTAATTAACAACCTGTGTAAGATTATTTTCCACCACCAAAAAGAATGACCCAATATTTCCCAATTGTTTTGGATTTATATTTTAAAAAATCAAACAATCTAGTTTAAGGACAAAAGCTGGAATTGTCAGCTTCTGGAATGTAAAACCAGTAGGTCATGGAACTCAGCCATCACCAATGAGCTCCTGCTACCACCCCTCTCCCATATCTGCCTGCCATCCATTGACTCACATACATGCAGAATACAGGAGTCCTCTCAACCTGCACTTGAGGATGAGTTACTATTTTCACATAGCACCGATTCATTAATTGTAAAAATATTTACTGGTCCACAAACTTTGCCCAATTTTTGACCATTGGGGGTGGAATCAGATGATTTGGAGGCAGAATTGCATTATGACATCTATGGATTCTAGATATTTCTGCCTTTGTAGGCCCCTTCCTACTTAATATATAAATAAACAGATATATTTTATGACTGTGTTGTTATATAATTCAGGTGAATTTATTCATTGTTTTCCTTTTACTCTAAAATAAATTAACATGTTTTCATGGATCCCTTTATGAACTGTGGGCTCTCAGCATTGTGCCTCATGAAAACGTCATCTCTGTTAAGATGTACCCTAGAGTCAATTCAGACTGCCCATCCTAACAGGAAGACTACATAAACAATGCTAGATTTGTAAGAGCTTGCATTTTATAGAAGCAGACTCTAAACATGGGCCTTGGCATCAGTTGCAATTTATATTCAGGATTTCCATTGGAACTTTTAATATCTTGACTGTAAAACTGTAAATGATAAGGTTTACTTGGACACCATCACTATTGTCAAATGATTGTACAAAGCTTGTAATTTAAGAAAAAGAAGAAAATTTTGTTCCTTCATTTTTTATTAGCAATAGATTATATTCAGTATTCAATTATGGATATTTCTGGCCAGAAGTTATGATAAAATTTGGTCATTCAAATTTGGATTTGGATTTTCCTTTAGAAAAGGATTCCTATGAGGTTTTAGCTTCTCGAGTGATCACTGAAATTTGTTCATATAATAATTTGTGGTTTTTTTTTTTTGTCATATCTAAGAAACTGTTGCCTAATCCAAGGTGGTAAACATTTAATACTATGTTTTCTTTTAAGAGTTATATTGTTTGCAGGTTTACTTTAAGGTCTTTGATTTATTTATTTATTTTTCTTATAGTGTGAGGTTCCTTTATGCAGGAGATACACACATATTTCTAGCCTATGCCTGTAACATACTGTCCTGGTTATCATCACTTTGTAGTAAGTTTGACATCAAGAAGTGTAAATCCTCCAAAATTGTTATTTTACAAGATTGTTTTGTCTGTTCGAGGTTACTTGAGTTTCGATATGAATTTTAGGAACAGGTTTTCAATTTCTGTAAAGAAGCCATCTGGGTTTTGATAGAATTGCAATGAATCTATAAAACAGTTTGATGAATAATCACATCTTAATAATACTAAGTCTTCTGATTCATGAACATGGGATGTCTTTCACTGTATTTATATAATCTCTAATTCCTTTCAACAATGTTCAGGAGTTTTCAGAGTATAAATCTGCATATTTTTGTTAAATTTATGCCTCAATTGTATTTATTTTTTCAATATTATATTTTTTAAATTGTTTTCTTAATTCCATTTTCAGGTCGTTCAACATAAGTATATCAAAATATACTTATATATTGATCTTGTATTCTACAAATTTTATGAGTTTATTAGTTGTAACAGGTTTTAGTGACTTCTTCTTTTATTTTCTTTATATAGGTTCATTTCATCTGCAAATAGAGAAAGTTTTACTTCTTCCTTTCCAAAAAGGATAGTTTTGTTTGCTTGTTTGTTTGTTTTAACATTTTCTAACCTAATTGCCCTGGCTAGAATCTCCAAGAAAAGGTTGAATAGAAGTGACAAGACCAGACATCCTTGTATTATTCCTCGCCTTAAAGAGAAAGCATTCATTCATTCATCATTAAATATGGTGCTAGATGTAGGTTTTCACTGGTGTCTTTTATCAGGTTGAAGAATTTCTCTTCTATTCCTAGTTTGAATATTTTTATTATGAAGGGCTTTGGGTTTTTTCAAATGTCTTTTCCATATTTATTACAATGGTCATGCTGTTTTTTGATCGTTATGTCATTTTTTCTACTGATGTGATTTATTATATTAGTTGTTTTTCAGCTAAATCCCACTTTGGCATGGTATGTGATTCCTTTTATATGTTGCTGGATTTGATTTGGTAGTATCTTGTCAATGATGTTGAGTCTTTGTTGTTAGATGTATAATGTTCATTATTGTCATATTTTCCAGATGGATTGACAATTTTATAATTATAAAATGTCCTTCTTTGTCTCTAATGATAGTTTTCTGTCTTAAAGACTATTTTGTCTGATATTAGCATAGCCACTCCGGATGAATTGTGGTTGCTGTTTGCATGACATATCTTTTTCTATTCTTTTCCTTTAAACCTGTTTGTATTTTTTAACATAAAATATAAGTGTTTCTCCTCCAGACAAAAGATAATTGGGTCTTGTTTTTTCCATTTAGTTTTACAATCTTTGCCTATTTATTGGATTGTTTAATCCATTCATACTCAATGTTAGTATTGATATAGATTTATGTTTTTCCATTTTCCTTTTGTTTTCTATATGTCTCATATTCTTTTTTGTCCTCTACTCCTCCTTTCCTGCTTTCTTTTGCATTAAATATTTTCTGGTGTTACTTTTTTATTCCTTTAATAATGTTTTCACTAAATTTTTGAGTTATTTTCTTAAAGATTTCTCTAGGGGCTTGTTATATAAACTTTAATTTATGAGAACCTACTTCTTATTTACACCTACAAAATACCAGTGACATATAGAAACATTGCCCTATTTAGGTTTACTCCCTTTTCCCCATTTTCCCTTTTGTCCTATTATTGTTATACATATTCTATCTATCTGTGTTATAAACCCAATCATGCACTGCTATAATTTTCACTTTCTATAATTTTATGTATTTTAAAGAAGCTGAGGGAAAAAAA
>PVKH010039860.1:0-11132 GCA_004027955.1 Chaetophractus vellerosus | reverse complement strand
CCCCCCCCTCGCTGATGGTTCTCTTATTTGTCTGCTGAATGTTTGCTTGCCTTCTCCAGGAGGCCCTGGGAACCAAACCCAGGACCTACCACATGGGAGTCAAGTGCCCAAGAGCCTGAGCCATATCTATTCCCCATGGGCTGCGGCGGCTGCTGGCTAGTGGCATATGCTCATTTAGGCATCTGCTTGTTGTGGCAGGTGTGGTATCTAGCTCATTGCAGCAGGTGCGGCACCTAGCTTGTTATAATGGGTGCGGCATCTGCTCATCTTCTTTAGGAGGCACTGGGACCTGAACCCGAAACCTCCCATGTGGTAGGCAGGAGCCCAATTGGTTGAGCCACATCTGCTTCCCAGCTCTTTCTTCTTTTTAAATATAAGCATTGAGGGCTATAAATTTCCCTCTCAGCATTGCCTTCACTGAATTCTATAGGCTTTCATATGTTGTGCTCTCATTTTCATTTGTCTTGAGATATTTACTGATTTCTCTTGTGACTTCTTTGATCCATTGATTGTTTAAGAGTGTGTTGATTAAGCTCCATATATTTGTTAGTTTGCCCTTTGTCCACCTATTGTTGATTTCCAGCTTCATTCCATTATGATCAGAGATAGTGCTTTGTATAATTTCAATCTTTTAAAATTTATTGAGACTTGTTTTGTGACCCAACATATGGTCTATACTGGAAAAAAGATCCATGAGCACTTGAGAAGAACGTATATCCTGCTGTTTTGGGGTGTATATTAGCCAAAAGGGTGCTGTTGGCTATTATAAAGGGCATTTATTTGGGGTAGAAGCTTACAGTTACAAGGCCCTAAAGAATCCAACTCAAGGTACCATAAGAGGTACTTTCTCACCCAATACCTGTTACCATGTGTTGAAGCAAGATGGTTGTCAATATCTGTGAGTGTTCAGCCTTCCTCTTTCCTCTTAAGGCTCTGTGGGCCCAGCTTCTTCTGATCTCAGCTGTAGGCTGGAGGGCTCATTTCTTTCTGGGTTCAGCTGCTCTGGTCTCTTCACAAGGTCAGCTGTAAACTATTAGGTGAATAGCTCATCTCCCTTCCTCAGCCAGAGGATCCCATTCCTCTTCCGTGTCTATGGAGCTCTCTCTCTTTTCTTGTGTATCTGCTTTGGTGTTCTCCTTGAGTGAGTATCCATTTATATAGCCCACCAAGGGGATGGGGACTCAACTCTGAGTCACCCTAATGACATGATCGAATCAAAGCCCTAATCTGAACATAATTTAATCAAAGACATCTCAGCTGAATCTAATACTATCAAAGAGTATCATACCCAGAGAAATAGATTAATTTACAAACATAATCTCTTTTTGGAGTTCATAAATAATCTCAAACTGTCACAGGGTATAATGTTCTGTATATGTCTCTGAGTTCTAGTTCATTTATCATATTATTCAAGTTCTCTGTTTTCTTATTTATCCTTTGTCCAGTTGTTCTATCCAAAGATGAGAGTGTTGTATTGAAATCCCTAACTATTATTGTAAAGACATCTATTTCTCTCTTAAGTTTTGCAAGTGTATGCCTCACGTATTTTGGGGCACCTGGTTAGGTGCATAAATATTTATTATTGTTATTTCCTCTTGATGAATTGCTCCTTTTCTTTTCTTTTTTTTAAAGATTTATTTATTTTATTACATATCTCCCCTTCCCCCGCTGCGGCGACACGCCGAGAGTGGTCACTGCGCAGGCGCGGCTTTCCCCGCTTGTGGGCGGTCTCTGCGTCCGATCATGGCTGGCTTTCAGTTCGCGGGTGGCTGGCTGCGCACCATCCGCGGGCGACCTGCCCTGCCCATGGCGGCTCCTGGCCATGTCCGTGGCAGCTTCTTGCCCTGCCCATGGCGGCTCCGGCCCGCCCATTGCGGCTTGCCATTCTCAAGGCGGTCTGCCCGCTAGGAGAGGTCCCTGGGAATCGAACCCGGGGCCTCCCATGTGGTATACCGGCGCCCTATCCACTGGGCTATCGAGCCGGCCCCTCCTTTTCTTAATATATAATGTCCTTCTTCATCTCTTGTAACAATTTTGCATTTAAAGTCTATTAATATTGGTATTCCTACTCCAGCTCTTTTTTGATTACTGTTTGCGTGGAATATCTTTTTCCAACCTTTTACTTTCAGTCTATTTGTGTCCTGACTTGTAAGGTGAGTCTCTTGTAGACAGCATATAGATAGCTGATATTTTATTATCCATTCTGCCAGTCTGTGTCTTTTGATTGGGGAGTTTAAACCATTAACACATATAGCATTATTACTGTAAAGGCATTACTTACTTTGACAATTATATCTTTTGACTTTCCATTGACCTATCTTACTATTATGTCTTTTTACCATTTTTGTTACCCTACTAATAATCTTCATTTCTACACTGTTCTCCAGGACTCTCTCTCCTGTCTTTTCCTTTCAGGTTGCAGCACTCCCTTTAGTATCTCTTGTAAATCTGGCCTCTTGGTGACATGTTCTTTTAGTTCTTGTTTATCTGTGAAGACTTTAAACTCACCCTCATTTTTTTTTAAAGATTTATTTATTTTATTACATATCTCCCCTTCCCCCCGCTGCAGTGACGCGCCGAGAGTGGTCACTGCGCAGGTGTGGCTTTCCCCGCTTGTGGGCGGTCTCTGCGTCCATTCACGGCCGGCTTTCAGTTCGCGTCACCCTCATTTTTGAAGGACAGTTTTGCCAGACACAGATTTCTTGCCTGGAAGTTTTTCTCTTTCAGAACCTTTAATATATCACACCACTCTTCTCTCACCTCATGGCTTCTGATGAGAAATCAGTACTTAGTCTTATTAAGTGTCCGTTGTATGTGATGAATTGCTTTTCTCTTGCCACTTTCAGAATTCTCTCTTTATCTCTGGCATTTGACATTCTGAATAGTAGGTGTCTTGGAGTAAGTCTATTTGGATTTATTCTGTTTGGGATGTATTTTCCTTTTTTTCTGCCCCTTTTCTATTCTCTTCTTCTGGGACACCTATAACATGTACGTTTGTGCATTTCACATTGCCATTCAATTCCCTGAGACCCTGTTCCATTTTTCCCATTCTTTTCTCTTTCTATTCTCCTGTATTTTCAAATTCAGATGCTCTGTCCTCTAACTCATTTATTCTGTCCTCAACCAATTCAAATCTGCTGTTATATGCCTCCAATGTATTTTTTTATTATTGAACTTTATATACAAAATCATTTTATTTCAAATAAACATTTAATGTAAAAACAAGTGTTATTTTAAACTGAAATTTTTTTACATCTACTGTACTTTTATCATCTTACCTGATTTCTTCAAAATCTCTTATCAAGGGTACATACAGAAAAGCATTTTTTAAAAATAAACAGAAACAAAGGGAATTTTTCAGCTTTTATTATAAGAGGACATAAAAAGTTTACTCAACAGAAGTAATTTCATTACTATTTGGGGGAAGGAATCACCAACTTTCCTCCAATGTGTTTTTAATCTCTTCCATCTTGTCTTTCATTCCCATAAGATCTGATACTTTTCTTTGCAAACTTTCAAATTCTTCTTTGTGTTCAACCAGTGTTTTCTTAATACCCTTAATCTTTTTAGCCATTCCATTGAATTTATTAAAGAAATTTATTTGGCTATCTGTGATTAATTGTCTCAAATCCTGTGTTTCATCTGAAGGTTTAATTTGTTCACTTTGGTTGGGCCATATCCTCTGGTTTCTTAGTATGGCTTATAATTTTTCGCTGGTGTCTTGGCATCTGATTTTTTTTTTAATGTGTTCATTCTGTGCTCAGTTTCTTTCTTTAGCCTATGGCTTTCTTTTTGGTTGGCTTTTTGCTAAAGCTTCCTCTGTTCCTCCTCTGTAAATGTTATTATTCTCTGTATATTTTTATTTGCTTCTGTATATTTTTAATACTCCTTTTGTCTTCTCTCACTGCTATTTCCTGAAGGGCTAATTTTGGGAGAAGTGTCCCCCTGGAGACAACCTTCCCAGTTCTGGTTTCCAAGTCAAAACAGGATCAGGGGACCTATAAAGGGAATGTAGATCGATTCCAATGTGCTCTGGAGGGGACAGGTGTGGCTCAATTGGTTGGGTGTCCGTCTCCCATATGGAGGGACCTGGGTTTGATCCCCAGGACCTCCCAGTAAAAAGAAAAAAAAAAAAAAAAAAAGAAACAAACAAACCAACCAATGTGCTCTGGAGAAGAGAACCTACAGGCTTCCAATCTTCTCTCTAATATATCCCCCAATCTAGGCTTTCCTAAAATACCCAGCAGATAGCACTCTTTATCTGGTTGTTCCCTGCCCGGTAAGGTTCTTCCGAGCCTTAATTCTCAGCTGACTTGGCTTCTGGTGGGGACATGGTTGAGGCTGAGGTTGCCAGCCTACCTGGGATGACATTGTTGCACAGCTCCCAGTCCCTGAGATCTGAGTTCTCTGATCAACTGCCACCCCCTGTGCTGTACTCTCCCCACCCCCAGATGGGTGAGGTGACTCTCTGCACTGTATTGAGAGACAGTGATCAGATGGCTCTTGGTTCCTTTCCTTCCTGGGGCACCTTGGGGATGAGAGTGCAGCAGCTGTTCAAAGTGGGAGGGGTGGATCTGCCAGCACTGTCCGCAGAAAAAGCGTGCACTTCCTCTCTGTGCAAGGACACCAAGTGTGCAACAGCCCTTCAAGGTGGACTGGGTGAATCTGCCTGCACTGCTGGTGAGAGAGTGAGCACATCCCCTTCTCCCAGGGGGCACTGTGGCCCAGTGTGAATCTGCCTGCTTTGCCCTGAGAAAGTGTGCAAACTGCATTCAATTTCCACTCCTGCTGGGTGTGGGGCCTAAGCAGTGGCTTTCCAAATTGGGCACACTGGATCTGATCCCTCCTGCCCCTAGGGGCCGGTGTGTTTTTCAGTCACCCCTCCCTGCTTCCACTCCTGCCGGGGATGGAGACAGCACAAATGCTGCTGGCTTCTTGGTGGCTTGGGCAGGTTTAAACCTCAGCTGTGCCCAAGATTGGAATCCAGGTAGCCAAATTTGCCAATCAACAGCTGTAGTTGGTGCCAGGCCACTTCCCCTCCCCTGCTTTTGTGAAAGAGCTTCTGCTTCCAGCCAAGGAGTGGGTCTGGAGGTAGCGTGCCTCACCAGTGGGGGTTGGGCAGCCGCCTCTACAGCGTGGAGGAATCTACTCAAGAATCTTCACTGCAGATAATCAGTTTCCTCTTCTTGTTCTTCCCTGGATGGTGCTCTGTGTTCTTCTGGTCTCCGGAGTCCCCCAGTTGATCCGGACAGATCCTGGCTGATTATTAGTTGCACGTTGATAATTTGTCTTTATACTTGAAGTTCAATTTTGATGAGCATAAAGTCCTGGGTACAAATTTTCTTTTCCTGAGTATCTGAAATATGTTACTATTTTTTTCCCCAGCATAAAAGGCTGCTGTCAAAACCTCTGTGATAATCTAATATTATTTTCCCAATAAATTATATGTTCTTGTCTCTAGATGCCCAAGGAAATTCTTTTTCTTTTTCTTCAAAGTCTAGGATTTATACTAGAATATCTGTCATTATTGGTAACTTTGGCTTCATATTTGCAGGTACATGGTATGCTCATTAGACATGTAATTTCAAATCCTTTGTTTTGTTTTTGTTTTTGTTTTTAGTTTTAAGCAAGTTTTCCTGAATTACAGTCTTTAGTATTTGTCAAGTTTCCTTGTACGTTTTGCTTATTATGGTTTGCTAGTATCCATATATTAGGGCTTCTTTGCACATCTTCAACAATTGTCACTTTTTCCCAAGTTCTTTTGCCTCTCTTTTCTTATTTCTTTCAAAGTCTAAAAGTTTTTCTTCTTTTTCATCTTCTATATTTTGTGAGACATTAGTTGTTGGTTTATTCTTTCCTGTGTTCCTTTTGGTTCAGTCTTCATTTCTTAATTGATTTTCACTTTTATTTCCAATTATTTCCTAATTATTTCCTAATTATTTCTGTCACCAGAAATATCTCTATTGCCGTTTCACACCATGGGCTATCAGTGCCAATTTGATTATTGGAAATAGAGTCATTTGTGCTTTGAATCTAATCGGATTAGAGAACCAATTCAAAAATCCCCAGAACCAATTCAGAAGTTTCATCCTTAAGATTCTATTTCTCAAGAACCATTCCCAGTAACAAAGCTGTTTCAGTCAGGGAAACAGAACCAACAGGAGGTATCTGTAAGTATTATGAGATTGTTATAAGAATTGTCTCAGGCAACTGTGTGGATGGGCAAGTCCAAATTCTGTAGGTGGGGCCACAAGCTGGGAACTCCAATGAAGCTTTTCAATGAATTCCCCAGGAGAAGCTGGCTGGCTGAAGTAGAGATGGAAATTCTCTCTTCTGACTGCTGAAACCATCACTTCTCTTTTTAAAGCCTTCACCTAATTGAATGAGACTTCTATTATTGTTAAGGCAATCACCTCAGTTGATTGTAGATGTAATCAGTCATAGATGCAATCAATGAACTAATGATTTAGGTCCAAGAAATGTCTTCACAGTAACAATCAGGCCAGTGCTTGCTGGGCACCATAACCTGGCCAAGCTGACACATGACCCTAACCATCGCAGGAGGGGTCCAAGAAACTTCTAATATCACAAAGCCTCCTTTTCCATTGTTTTTGTGTAGTGTTCAAAAAATGCTTTCTGAGATTTCCTCTCTGGTCTCTCCCACTTTAGTCTGGACCTTCTCTTTCCTTCATCTATATTGTTCCTATCACTCAATTTTAATTCCACTCCCAACACTTTCCCCTCAGTGTGGAGCTCTGTCTTAGAAGGAAACCTGGGTGTGTCAGTTTTTAGAGTTCATGACCCTTTCCTGCATCCAATATTGGCTCCTGCTAGTTCCAACTGCTGTTCTCTGCTGGCTTCCCATGCTTTCCAATGGAATTACTTTCGGCTACTTGGGGTTCTGCCATTTTCAGATCTGTCAAATGCCACTCTGTCGCTTCCTTTCCTTCTTCCCACATGGACTCCAATATCATTCAGATCTTAGAGTTATTGGTAGCTTGTACACACCTACTTAAATTTTAAGATTTATGAGGATACCTTGTCACAGGCTTTGTTGTAAACATTTTCTGTTATTATGTGGAGATTCTGAGTGAGAAAAGAGAGTTTCACTGCCACTATTTTCCCCCTAATTTATATTTTTATTTTTACCCTCGCAAAACTTTATTATTATTATTTTATGCAGTCAATGTTTGTTTAGAATTACCCACATATTTCCTACTTTCTTGGCTCTTCATTCCTTCTTGTTGTTTTGACCCTCCATCTGTTCTCCATTTCTTTCTGCCTTTAGAATTCTTTTTCAATAAGGGTCTAGTGTGGTGAACTCCCAATGTTTATATTTTTTTCCCCTGCAAGTATCTTTATTTTACCTTCTTTCTTGGAAGATATTGTCTCTGAGTGTGGACTCCTAGGTTGGCAGCCAGTTATTTTTGTTCTGCCCATTGAAGGTATCATTCCATTGTAGCATTTGAGAAGTCACTTGTCAGTCTGTCATTCTTTTCAAGGCTGTATCTCTTTTTACTCTGGCTCCTTTTAAATTTTCTGTTTGCTTTTGGTGTTTTGTTATTTCACTATTATGTATCTAGGTTCTCTTTATTTATTATTCCTGGAATTCAGTGATTGAATTATCAGCCATTATCTCTTCAAATATTGTCCCTGAACCATTCTCTCTAATCTCTCCTTCAGGAACTCTGCTTAAATGGATGTTAGACTTTCTCACTTTATCTTCCATATCTTGTAACCTCTATTGTATAGTTTCCATCTTTGTACTGCATTCTGGAAAATGTCTTCTAACATATTTTCCAGTTCACTGAAAATTTTTGGCTATGTCTGGCTTGTTTATATATGCATATACTGAGTTCATCATTTCAATTCTTGAACTGTCCATTTGTAGAAATTGTATTTGGTTCTTTTAAAAATCTATGTCACTTTTTATAGTTTCCTATTCTCTGTATATATTTTTAAGGTTGTCTTTAATTTCTTTAAACATAGTAAGCTTACCTGTTTTATGATCTGTGTTTATCAATGCCAACATATGAGGGCTTTAAGGATATTTCTATTTTATGTTCTCATTGACTCTCATTCACAGTGCCTGTTTTCCTTGTTGACTATTTTTCACTGTATGCTGATTTTTGTCATTAGGAATAATTTGGGATCAAGGGAGAAGGAGCATTCCTCACAAGAGTATTTGTATTTGTTTCTGCAGAGTGACTAAAAGAACTATAGTCTGAGATTCCTTTGAATGAAATTCACAGCTAGCAGGGTTTTGGCCCTCCCAAATGATGTTACTTTGGGCTGCAAATCCATGCCAAGGTCTGGTTCACTTCTGGATTACTCATAACTTGAAAGAGTTTCCCTTTGGAGTCCCACTTTATTTAGGGGAAGGTTTCTTAATGGTTTGGATTTCTGTTCCTCTTGCCCCAAAAGACTGTCAAAACTAATGTGTATATGTACCTGGATCAACAGATGCCATGACCACAAGGATTCTCAGGATTCACTGTTATGTCGATTACCTTGTAATTCCTATGTTGCCAATTTCTTTATGTTTTAACATTTAAAAAATATTTTATCTAGCATTTTGAGATGTTTTCAGTGGAAAGGTTGGTCCAAATAATCTAACTCATGATTAATACCTCCAGAGGTTCCACTTGTCCATTTTGTTAGAGTTAGTTTACTTTGAACTACATATTATAATGTATGAAGCCACTTAACCTGGTGGCTTGATGAGTGACAGAGTGCTCCCAGCCCCCATCAACCTTTCTACAATGCAGATCCTAACTCCTCCCCTAAGATTCCTGATATTTCACTTGTTGGTGATGTTTGATCAAAGGAGAGCAGTGGTGTTAGCCACATATTAAATATCAGTGAAACAATTTATTTTTTATTTTCTTTACAAAAATAAAAACAAAAAGTCTAATATTTCCTTCCTATATCCCAAAAGATCATCTCATGTATGTTGAATTTGCTTTGTCAACCCAGGGATCCCATGGTTCTATCAAAAGCTACACCAGGAAAGAGATCTGCTGTCAGGAACGTGTGTTAATTCTGATCCCAACTCCTGCTTTTGCTGCAGAAATTTTGGCCAGAATGCTTAATCTTGCTTTCCACTCCATGTCTGTGGCTCTACAATATGACTTTATTTGGGAAACCACACTGCCTCCATGTGCATGAAAGTTCCTTTTAAATTGTGAAACGAAGCATTTACTATTAATCTTCAAGCATCAGCAAACAGGTGTGTGGCATATGCTCAGGTCTTGGGGTTTTCTTTTTTGGCCATGGGAATTTTCTGTTACCCTTTCCATGACTCCTCCTGACACTCCTCTACTAGGTAAATGTAAAACTGGCCCTATTTGCTGCCAATTTCAAGCCATTGGTTTTCTCCCCTTCTCGCAGAACTGAATATATTTCCCATCTTAACGTTTCTAAAATGCCAACCTGTTGCCCCAGGTTCTCAATTAGCGGGTTTTTAGTAAACCTGTGGGTAGTTTTCTCATTTTGTGTTAGGAGGATAAGCAGCCCTACTGGGAGGCAGGAAATCTGTATCCTCCCGTTATCCGTTGCCAATATGCTGATAATCTCCAGTAAATTACTTGATTCTGGATACCAGTTTCTGCTTCTGTAAAGTGAAGGGATTGAATTGGCTCCATGTATTTTAAGATTCCACGTGGTTCTAAAACAATATGTTCCATATTCTAGGATTCTCTCCTGTTTCTATAAAGGTTTTCATGTTCCTACTGCCTATGATTTGTAGGAACTTAAAATTCTGTGCAACAATGCCAGAGTAATTTAGTTTCTAGTAATCTAAATTGTCACTGAGGCTTGAAAGATGAGTTTGATACTAGGACAAATCTAATGTAGACATCTCATCTTAATTTTAACAAAGGGAGAGAGAATTTGGCCTCGTGTCTTGGGTTATATGCTACAATTTATTTTCCCACTTACTTAAAAATGTGAAATATTTTGGCATAGAATCAAGTATATACACTTTCCCAAGATATTAGTTCATGGGTTAGAGCTATGGTTTCCCTCTCCCCTCAAAGATATTCTTCAGTTAGATTTCTTTTTTCTTATCCTATCCAGGAAACAGCAGGAAAAAAATTCCCTTGCTTCCTCTTCAGTGCCAAAGGCTTGATCTAGAGTCGTAGTATGTTGTGTTCTCTCAAGGTGAAAGCCAGTGTGTAGGTCACGTTGTATTGGTTTCCCTTTTCTTCTCTTCACTTTTTCTATAATCTCATGTTCACAACTTGGGCTTCCATTTAGAACCTGGAAGAAATTCTGTCATTTTAAGGCAAGCATAAAAATTTGGAATGCTCTACTCTAATTCATCTCCAGAATCTTTGGGGGCAGGAGTTTCCCCAGGGACCAGGTTTCGTCAAGAGGCTGCTTGATGTCAGCCTCCTCTCACCTTGGACAGAGCAGGGACCTACCCCCAAACTCGTGACTCGGGACGGAGATCGCTCCTTCACTGCTACAAACAGAACGGTCTTCTCTTGGGCTCGTCCCACTTTAGTGATTTTTTTCTCTCTCTATACCACACTTTCAGATCCCTTTTTAAAAATTTCGTGCCTCAGTGGGTAGACTGGTGGGTTTCCAGGATTCCTAAGAAAGGTGTCAGCCACCATCTGTTCAACTGCTTTTCAGCTTGGGAACATGAGAAGTTAGCTTGACATCGGTGTGAGATTGTGGCAGGATTCAGGCAGAGGGGAAGCTGTTCACATCTTCCTGAGGGTCTGATTTCGACAGCCACAAAATACCAAGACAGTGTCTAATCGCACTGTGCTGGGGTGTTTGGGGGGCAGGGGGAAGATGAAAACTGCTTAGAGATCCCTGAAAATAATGAAAACCAGGGCTTCATTTCTGCTGTGGTGGATTATCAAAGCTAATCATTTGCTTCAAATCTGTCCCCACCCTCTCCCATCCCTTGCTCTCCTCCCCCACAGGATCCCTTAGCCTGGAAGAATGAAATGATGTGCTGTATTTCTTATCCTGTTCCTATTTATTCACCATCCCAACACCAATAGTCACTTCAATGAGCAGGGAAAGAGCAAAGGGCACAGGGAGCAGATGGAGCTCAAGTGGTTGAGCACCTGCTTCCCAGGCATGAGTCCCGAGTTTGATCCCTGGTACCTCCTTAA
>PVKH010039859.1:0-11136 GCA_004027955.1 Chaetophractus vellerosus | reverse complement strand
TGTGTTCTCAAATAGAGGTGCTCCTGAGAGCTCCAGAGCCATCCAGACACAATAGGCAAGGTATAAACCCTTTGAAATCAGCACCCTGTTGGTGGACCTTACCTTGGAATATATAACAACATACTTCCCCAATGTAACAGAGTTAGACTCATTTATAATTTCCCTACATATGATTCTTCTACTTCTTTTATTTGAGCCTATAATTAGCACTGTACCCATTAAATATATGTCTCAGAGACTTAAATCTTCTGTGCATTCATATGTCATTTGAGTTCTGAATCTCAGAAGAGATGCTGCCAACACCTACTCTCCAGTTCATCAGACTTGCCCAGGACATCTAATAAAATGATGATTATGGACAACTCCCATCCCAAAAAACAGAGAGTATCTACAACTGCAAGCAAGACAGTTCCTTCCATCTGCCCCATAAGATCTTAGCCCACTCTCATCACCACCCAAAAACCTTGAAGGTTGAAGAATAAACAAACATAAGGGAGAAATGCAAC
Organism: Chaetophractus vellerosus; assembly: GCA_004027955.1. NCBI lineage: Eukaryota > Metazoa > Chordata > Mammalia > Cingulata > Chlamyphoridae > Chaetophractus > Chaetophractus vellerosus. The sequence continues at coordinate 10,630 of PVKH010039859.1, read as the reverse complement.
CATGGACAAAGTAAACTTATTAATATTGAAGTAACGGAAAAACAATATAACATTGATTTAAAAAAAGATAGTGGTTACCAGAGGTTCTGAGGGGAGGGGGAAGGAATAATAGGTGGAACATAGGGCATTTTTAGGGCATTGGAATTAAGTATAAACCACAATGACCTTGGTTAGTAGCAATGCTTCAATATTTATTCATCAATTGTAAGAAAAATACCTCATTATTGTAAGATGTTATTAATAGGGTAAGATGTGGGAGGGGGATGGGGTGGAGTAAATGGGAATCCCTTATATTTTAGATATAACTTTTCTGTAATCTAAAACCTCTTTAAGAATAAAGTTAATTATATTTTTGAAAAGTGAAGGCAAGTGGCAGTTACAAGATCAACATGAAAAAATCAATGGTGTTTCTATACATGGTAATGAACAATCTGAAGAGGAAATCAAGAAAAAATTCCATTCACAATAGCAACTAAAAGAATCAAATATCTAGGAATAAATGTAACCAAGGATATAAAGGACTAACACATTAAAACTATAAAACATTTTTGAAAGAAATGTAAAGATCTAAATAAATGGAAGGACATTCCATGTGCCTAAATTGGAAGACTAAACATTAAGATGTCAATTCTACACAACGTGATATACTGGTTCAACTCAATTCCAATCAAAATGCCAACAGACTTCTTCACAAAAATGGGAAAGCCAATCATCAAATTCACATGGAAGAATCCCTGAATAGCATTGGAATTGTACTGTATGACACAGCAATGACGGATACAGGTCATTATACATTTTGTCAAAACCTATAAAATTGTGCAGGGAAAAGTATAAACTATAAGTTGAACTATAGTCCATGATTAGTTGCAATGCCTCAGTATGCATTCATCAATTGTAACAAATGTACCACACTAATGAAAGATGTTGTTAATGTGGGGAAATGTGGGAGGGGGAAGGGGTGGAGTATATGAGGATCCCCTATATTTTTTATGTAACATTTATGTAATCTAAAGCTTATTTTAAAAATTTTTTAAAGTTTTTTAAAAAGAATCCCTGAATAGCCAAAAACATCTTGAAAAAGAAAAACAAAGTTGGAGGACCCATACTTCCTGATTTTAAAACTTATTACAAAGCTCTAGTTATCAAAACAGCATGTCCAGTATGGTAGTCACTAGTGTGCAGCTACTGAGTACTTGAAATGTGCCTAGTCTAAATTCAGAGGTGTTCTAAGAATAAAATACACACTAAATTTCAAAGACATTACCAAAAAGAATTTCTAATACCTCATATATATTAAAATTTGCATTGATTACATGTTGAAATGATATTCTCAATATATTTAGTTATATAAAATATATTATTAATTTTAAAAAAACAGCATGGTACTGGCACAGGACTAACATATAGAATAAAATTGGGGGTTCAGAAATAAACCCTCACACCTTTGACCAGTTGATCTTTGACAAGGGTGCCAGGCCCACTTAATGGAGAAAGAATAATCCCTTCAATAAATGGTGTTGGGAGAAGTGGATATTCATATATAAAAGAATGAAAGAGGACCCCTATCTCACACCATATACAAAACTAACTCAAATGGATGAGAGACTTATATATAAGAACTAAAACCATAAAACTCCTAAAGAAAATATAAAGATAGATCATCAGGACCCTGTGTTAGGCAGTTGTTCCTTAGATGTTACAGCAAAAACACAAGCAACAAAGGAAAGAATAGATAAATGGGACGTCATCAAAATTAAGAGCTTTTGTACAGCAAAAGACTTTATCAAGAAAGTGAAAAAAAAGACAACATAAACAGATGGGGAGAAAATATTTGGAAACCACATTTCTGATAAGGGTTTAATATCTAGAATATATATATATACCATATACATACATATATATTCCTACAACTCAACAACAAAGAGACAAACAGCCCAGTTAAAAATGGGCAAAAGACATGAATAGTCATCTCTCCAAAGAAGATATATAATAGCCAATAAATACATGAAAAGATGCTCAACATCCTTAGCTATTAAGGAAATCCAATCAAAACCACACCCAGGAATGGCTACTGTTTTTTTTAATGGAAAATAAAAGTGTTGGAGAAATAGAAACACTTGCTCTTGGCAGAAATTTAAAATCATTCAACCAGTGAGAAAAACAGTTTGGCAATTCCTCAGAAAGTTAAGTATAGAATCACTATATGATCCAGAAATCCCACTTCTAGGTATATAACCAAAAGAATTGAAAGTATGGACTTGAACAGACATTTGCACACCCATACTCACAACTGATAAAAGGTGGAAGCAACCCAAGTATCCATCAACAAGTGAATGGATAAAATGTGGTATATATGGAATATTTTTCAGCTATAAATAGGAATGAAATTTTGATGCATGGTACAATATGGACGAACTTTGAAGACATCATGTTGAATGAAGTAAGCCAGACACAAAAGGAAACATACAGTATGATCTCACTTACATGAAATAAGTACAATATGAAAATTCATAAAGTCAGAAACTAGAATGCAGGTTACCAGGAGCTGGTGGGGAGAGGAATGGGTATTTAATGTTTGGTACAGAGTTTGTTTGGGGTGATGGGAAAGTTTTGGCAGTGGATGATGGAGATGGAGGCACAACTTGGAGAATTTAATGAACACCACTAAATTGTAAATGTTAAAAGGGATAAAAAAGGAAATTTTACGTTGGATGTGTTACTTTTTTATAAAAAATCCATAGAACTGTACAACACAAAGAGTGAACCCTAAGGTAAACAATGGGCCAAAGTTAACGGCATAATTATGACAACATTGTTTCTCAATGGTACAAAAGTACCTCATGAATGCAAAATGTTAATAATTAGAGAAAATTATGTATGTGAAATGGGGAGAGTATGTGGAAACTCTGTACTTCCTGCATGATTTTTCTGTAAACCCACAACTGCTCTAATAAAAAAAAATAATGAAGGAAAGATAAAAGGTGTTTTTCAGACAAACAAAAGCTGATATAATTTATCAACACCTGACCTGTACTATAAAAACATTAAAGGAAGGTCTTCAGGCAGAAGGAAAAGTGTACCAGATGGAAATTTGGAGCCACTCGAAGAAATAAGAGTACCAAAACCAGCAAATACATAGGTAAATTTTTTAAAAAAACTATTCTTTCTCATTTTTAATTTCTCCTAAAGGAAATTGACTGTTTAAAGCAAAAGCAATAACAGTGCATTGTGGGTCTTTAGAAATAAAATTTATGACAATAGTTTCAAGGTTGGCAGGAAGAAATAAAAGTATACTGCTGTAAGATTTTTACATCACATATGAAATGATATTATACTATTTGAAAGAAGACTGTGATAACTTAAAGTTGCATATTATAAATCCTAGAGTAACATCTAAAAATATAAAACAGTGGTATGCATATAAGCCAATAGTGGAGCTAAAATGAAATCCTGAAAAAAATAATTAATTCAAAAAGAGGCAGGAAAAAGGGGGAAAAGAATAGATTGTACAAATAAAAAACAAATAAAATGGTGTGTTCAAACCAATCATATTGCTATTTAGATTAAATGTAAATAGCTTAAATATTGCGACAACAAGGCAGGTTGTCAGACTAGAATTTTTTTTAAATCCAACTATATGGTACCAAGAAATACCTTTAAAATATAAAGACACAAATAGTGTAAAATGAAATGAGGGAAAAAGAGTTACCACACAACTCACACACACACACACACACACAAAACTACTCATGAGAAAGCTAGAATTGCTGAAATAATATGAGAACAGCTTTCACTGTGGCTGTATTAGACAATTGTCACTAAGGCTTGTCTCATTCTGTTGTTTTTTTTTTTTTAAAGCTCTAGATTACATAAATGTTATATCAAAAATATGGGGGATTGCCCCACACCCTACCCCTCCCACACTTTCTCACATTAACAACATCTTTCATTAGTGTGGTACATTTGTTACAATTGATGAACACATATTGAAGCATTACTACTAACCATGGACTATAGTTTACATTATAGTTTACACTCTGCCCTGCAAAATTTTATAGGTTTTGACAAAATGTATAATATCCGGTATCCATCATTGCAATGTCATGCAGGACAATTCCAATGTCCCGAAAATGCCTATTCATCCCTCTCCTTCCCCTCAGAACCTCTGGTGGCCACTGCCTTTATATCAATGATATAAGTTCTTCCATTGCTAGAATAATAATGTTATACTACAATAATAATGTCTACTTTAGTCCATCATTCGATCTCCAATCTTGAGGATTTTAGGATGGTGAGGCTCACTCTGTTTCTAATTGAGAGGGTCTTAGATCTCATGGGGCAGATAGATGGAACCATCTTGCTTGCAATTGCAGACAAACTCTGTTCCTTGGGATGGGCGTTGTCCATAGTTATCTTCTTGTTTGTTGTCCTGGGTGAGTCCAATGAACTGGAGAACAGGTATTGCAATTCTGTTGAGATTCAGGGCTTAGCCAACATATGAATAGATGAAAGATTTAAGTCTCTGGGACATTCTCACTCTGTTTTATTACTTTGACTATGTAGAATCACTTGCTTCTACCCACACTGCAACTAGCTAGGTTGGCCCATCTCCTAAGCTTCCACCATAAACTCCTTAACACCTCATGAATTTCATTTCACTCCAGACCTCATACTACTGCAGGGTCCTATGAGGCCATTCTGCCTTTGTCAGGGACACAAGCCTTCATGGTTAAAAACAGAACCAACCCTAGGGGAAACTGTACGTGGTGGCGAGTAGAGAGTGGGTATATGGGAACTCTGTGGTTTTTGCACTTTTTCTAATAAGTCTACACTCCTCTATACATTTTTTAATAATACTGGTTGAAGGTGGTCAAAATGGAAAATGTTGTGTTGTATATATGTTATCACAATTTTAGAAACAATATATGCTTATTCAAATAATGGAATATTAAATAACAATGGATACTAATTATTGCTATATGTAACAATCCATATTGTTGAGTGAAAAAGCCAGACACATCAGACTACATACTTTATGATTCCATTTAGAAGAAGTTTAGGACAGGTAAAATGAATCCATGATGAAAGAGTTCAGAAGAGTCAATACCTTGGAAGAAGATGGTGTTGGTAATATAGACTGGTTACAGGGATGAGGGAGCCTACTTTGGTACTGGAAATGTTCATTATCTTGATCTGGGTGATGTTTAAATGGGTGTATACAATGTAAAACTCCATCAAACTGTACATCTAAGATTTGTGTACTTTATTGAATGTAGGCTGCACTGCAATGGGGGAAAAAACTCAGAGTAGCCCCACAGAAGTCAAACTCTCCATCTTTTTCCAAACATCCTTTCCTCTCCAGCTCCAGACATTGAGCTCTAGGTCAAAATCCATGTAGCTTTAGCCATGGTAGCATCTAAGTGCTGTTGTACTGTGTAAAAACAGGCTAAAGCAGGAATTAGTTTCTGCTCCCACCTCCATGAAAACACATGAGAGACACATGGAAAGACAGAAGGGTTCCATCTTTTCCCAGCACTGCTCAATTTCTCCACCCAGGAAAATTCACATTAGTGTCATCTTTTGGAATAAATAAAGCTAATTCTATTCCTGTGCTCATACTGGTAACCATGATTTACTTGAATTTGTATAGCACTTTGCATATTTTAAAATAAGTTCAGCCAATTCATCCTTTCTGGTGTTCTCTCTGGATTAAGAGCATAGGTTGTGGAGTCAGACTGCCAAGGTTTAAATATAGGGTCTATTACTTAAAAGCCATGTAAACCTTGGAAAGTTATTTAAACACTAAGGTTCAGCTACTTTTGGGGTAGCAGTAGAACAGATTCTCATTTTTCTACTCAATTATAAGTAGAAAAATGAAACCCAGAGGTATTAAACAAGGTGCCTGAAATCATCTACTACAGAATAATAGATCATGGATTACAGCTCCAAGATTTTGTTACCACTTCCACTGCCAATATTATAGAACCATCTCTTGCCAAGTGTGTCAGGCAGCTTATGAAATGCCCCCCAATGATCTCCATCTCCTGGTATACTTGCCCTTGTATAATTCCTTCCCTTCAAGTGTAGGCTGACTTGGTGACTTGTTTCTAATAAATAGACTATGACAAACCAAAGGGGTATCATTTCCAAGATTACATTTTAAAAGACTGTGACTTCTGTCTTATATTCTCTGACTCTTCTTGCTTGCTCACTCTGATGAAGTAAGCTGCCATGTTTTAAACTTCCTTATGGAGGGGGCCATATGGCAAGGAATTAAGAGTGGTGTCTGACAAATATCCAGTGAGGAACCAATAGCCATAATCCAACAACCCACAAGGAACTTACTTCCATGTGAGTAAGCTTGGAGGTGAATCCTCCCCTGATCAAGTCTTGAGATAGCTGTAGCCTGGGCTGATACCTTGACTTCAACCTTATGAGGCCTGGAGTCAGAGGATCCAGCTAAACCACTTCCAATTCCTTGAGCTACAGAAACTATAAGACAATAAATGTCTGTTGTTTTAAGCTGTTATATTTGGAGGTAATCTGTTCCACAGCAATAGATAACTGAGACACCTAGATTACTACAATAGCTTTCTAACTGGTAAACTTACTTACCTTTGACCATCAAGAGAGCAGCCAGACTAATCCTTTTAAACAAGTCTGAGCAAGCCATTCCTCAAGTCATAACCCTGCGGTGGCTCCCTTTACTTTCATAGTCAAAGTCCTTCCATGACCTAAAAGGTCCTACAAACCCTTCTGTTCTGACCTCTAACTCTGTGACTCTCTCCTGTGTGCTCATTTTGCTCCAGCCCCACAAGCTTCTTTGCTGTTCCTCAAACATGCTGATTGTGCCCACGCTCTGGCCTTTGCAGTGGCTGTTCCTTTGCCTGAAACGCTGTTCCCCCAGAGAGCCACACTTTTAACTCCTTCACCTCCTTCAAATGTTTTATCAAATACCACCTTCTCAAGGAGACCTACCCTGACCATCACATCATAAATTGCCACATATCTCCCATCCCTAACTCCTCATCTCTCTTTTCCCATTCTACTTTAATTTCTCCACAGCACTCATCACTTTTAACTTAGTACATTTTTTATGTCAATTGTCTATTGGCTCTCTCCTTGGCAAAAATGTAGGCTCCAAGATGGAAGAGATCTTCATCTTTTATTCCCCTGTTTTTTTGGAAAATGATTAAATGAAGTACCCTTCTCTCAATAATAATCTAGAGTTTATTACTGTGTGAAGGTCATTATAATCCTCTTTTAGCATGCAAAATAGTTCATATGTATCCAAATTGGATACATTACTCTTTATTATTATTCTTTATTCAACATCACAGTTTACAAGATTCTTGATGTGCCAGGGAGATTTTGCAGTGCCAGGGTAACATGCACAGTGATCAAACAAGAAAAGGAAAATCATGCTTGCTCTGGCCACCTTTCCAAGGGGCTTCTTTCAAAGCATCAGAACTTTAGAATTATAAGGAGGAAGTTAGTTTAAAAATGAAAACCCTTATATAAACTAAAAGCACAAAAGCAATTTCTTTACCAGATGTTTTAAAATAAAAGCTCACACACTCCCATATGAGAATATGTAATAAGAACTAAGGATATTTGGCTGCCAAATGAGTTTTATACTATTACATACTTGCCTTGTTGTGCAGAAGCATGAAATAGTCCCAAGACTTCCTTATATTTATCAGAAACTTGATGGTTAAACAGTAATTCTATTTCTTCAGTTTTTTATAGGCTTATATCATACCTTGATCCTAAAACAATTCCTTAATAACAGAAGCAGGACTCAGCTTGTCAGTTGCCCGCAAATAAAGACCTCTTTTATTCTGTTCATTTCCTTCTTAGTTGACAGGCCTTCCCTCAACTGTGGTTAGTAACCTCATTCCCAAGGCAGCCTTGTGTCCAAGGAGGGGTGGTATGTGTTACCTCCAAATACAGAAGGTCAAAGATTCCCCACTGTGTGTTAATGGGCTGCAAAGCTTAACAGTCCCAATTGAAGCAACACATTTGTGTTTTGATACTTGAAACCTGGTCGTGTAGCTGTACCTCCACCTACTTGCCCTTTCCTTCCCACCAGGGTGCACGACCTGCACACACACAGACACACACACACACTCAATGGAGTTATATTCTTTTCCAAAGCTACCATTGGACTCTCTTACAACTTGACAGCTGGGCAGCAATGACAGGGAACAAGAGAAATTGAATGTTTTAGTCACAACTGTCTCTAAAGCTGATACATATGCTTTCTGGACCCTGCCACAGTAATTAAACACACACACACACACACACACACACACACACACACACACACCTCTGAGCACTTTTAGTTTGACAAGAGAAGGGGGAATCAAAGACCTGCCTCCAGAGAGAGCTCCCCATGAAGGACATCAAGTGAATACATCATAAGTCAAATGGAGTCCAAACATCTCTTGGGCTAAACCACTTGTGGGGAACTGTGATGAGCTCCAGGGCACAGAACGCTGGGCCAGGACGTGCTGGCTCTGCAGGGACCCGGGACTCGGCTGTGCATCAGAGGATCAGATCCCTGGTTTTATGGGCAGACCCGCCCCCAGAGGCCTCTCCCAGAGCTGACCCCCTTGGATCCAGAGCAGCCCCTGCTGCCAGCTCCCCACATGTTGGTGAAGGAGGGAGGAGAGAAGGGAAGAAGGGGCAGACACAGGCTTGAGGAAGGTGAACAGCCTCTATGTTATCCCCCTACTGAGAAGAAGCCAGCCCCTGACTTATGTCATCTTTATCTCTATCTTTGATGGCCATCCACTGGTAATACCACACTTCAAGCTGATTACTCATCCATTAAAAATATGTTTATTGAGGGCCGACTGTAGCTCAATTGGTAGGGCGCTGGTTTACCACATGGGAGGCCCTGGGTTCGGTTCCTGGGGCCTCCTTGAGCGGGCAGACCACCTTGAGAAGGCAAAGCCGCAGTGGGCAGGGCAAAGCCACCACAGGCAGGCGAGGCCGCCGTGCAGTGAGCTGACTCGGCGGGTCGCCGCAACAGCGGGGAGACAAGCAGACACAGAAGAACGCAAAAATGAACACAGCAAGAACAAGCAGAAAGGGGCGGATATATAATTAAAAAAATATGTTTATTGAGAGCCTAGTATGTGTTGGGGAGTGGGGATGGAGCAAGAAAGTCAAGGTTCCTGCTCTTCATAGAGGAGCTTAACCTAATGGTTACTTGCAAATGCTAGAGCCACTCGGCCTTGGTTTGAATCATGGCTCTGTCACTTTCCAACTGTGTGACTTTGGGATAACTTGTGTAAATTTTCCAAGCTTTAATTTTCTTATCTGTAAGATGGGGATAAAAATACTATTTATCACCAAGGGCTGTTGTGTGAATCAAGTAATATAGTGAATGCCAAGTGTTTAAAAGCACTGTCAAGGACATAGTAAATATTCAATAAATATTACCTATTGTCAACAATAAATGTAGATTTTGTCACTATCTGCTAGTCACTGGGCTAGGGCTGGGTACACAGAAGAGGAAAAACACACGGTTCCTGTTGTATGAAGCTTATATTCTGCTGGGGTGGCAGGCAATAAGGAAAAACATCAAGTAAATGTATCTCAAATTATGATAAGTAATATAGAGAAAAACAGTGCAGAGGAATACAAAAATAAATGACATGAGTCTACATTGAGGAAATAAGAAGGGAAACATGACTAATACAAAGAAAGCAGATATCCTTCTCTAGCATGCCAGATCCCCAATCTCAAAAAGCAGAACAGAATCGCTGCCTCCCTTATTAATGCAAAAGAAAATGTTCCCTTGGAAGCCATCTCTGCTAGGTCTTAGAGGCTTCTAAGGGTTGGTAAAATTGCCCTTATATATTGTCCCTGAAAAGATCATCTTTGTTGGTGACATTCATCATATCTTCTGTAAATCTACCTGGTGTGCTAGCAGTTTCAAGACACTCCAGTTTAAAAAGTACAACATGGAATACGTAGTCAGGCGCAATCTTTGTTCTTTTGACTCCACTCATGAGAAAAGTCCCAAAAACCTAGGGCCAGTGACTGTCAAGCCTACCACATAGCCACACACCCTTGCAAAGAAGTGAGAGCATAGTGCTGCCCTGACTACAAGAAACAGCACGCAAAGTAGACTCAAGTTCACAAGGAATAGCAGTGGCAACGTGCATAGTACATCTTATTGCACTTATCACAGTATACTCCCCAGAGAGCAGCTCTAAGTGGCTTCTAAGATTGTAGCAATTATTAAATGGAAACCTGGAGGGCAAGGAGCACTCTCCATAGTTTTATTTACCCTCATCACCTGCTGTTTGCCCTGTGTTTATTTAAATAATAATCATGTCTCCTGTGAGGGAGGATTTGGGTTGTTTTGTGTTAACATGTGGAAAATATTATATATCCACATCAAATGTGAATGTGGTCTCCCTTAGTGGAAACGATGGCATTTTCCTAGAGTTAGACCATGGTGACCCTGTCGGCTTATGGTATTTAAGACTAGCGGGGGCCCTGAAGAAAGAAAAAAAAGTCCTGAAGTGATCCAGAGAGAGGGAATAGTTAAGTTGGACTTTTCATAGCACTTTGTTTGCAGTCATTGCTCAACACCACACACACACACACATTA
>PVKH010039858.1:0-11125 GCA_004027955.1 Chaetophractus vellerosus | reverse complement strand
CCTGGGAGAAGTTCGCTGTCAAATGATGAGCTGGGAAATTCTCTCCAAATGTTGAAATCAGTTCCCTTTTATAAGCAGTCAACTGAATGGATAACAGCATCATCCATTCTTCATCCAATCTTGCTGATTGATGCAGATGCAATTAGCCCCAGGCTTGCTGGACCCAACAGCTGGGCACAATTACCTGGCCAAGTTGACACATTAGCCTAGCCATCACAGACCTAAGGAGGAAGGAGGCAGAGAACCTAATAAGCCACACAAAGAGAAACTGAGGCAATGACCTGCTGACTTCCATCAGCCTGCTGACTCACACAAGCAAGTTAAGAAGGGGCAACTTACAAGCACACACACACAGGGCTGAGTTAACAGAAGGCAGCCAGCAACACCATTACATGGTGGGAACAAGGAAAGGGGCAGGAGGTACTCCACCCCCACCCCCACCCACTTTCTGGCTACCTCATGCTTCAAAGTGACCAAAGACCAATCATCACCAGCCAATATGCACTACAGAGCTCATCTCAAATATGGCAATCTGCACAGATCCTGAAGTCTGGTATTCTCATGAAACAGGTGTCCCCAGGGCAGAACATTTTTCCCTTGAAAATGCCTACTTTCATCCTTGAAGGTGTACTTTTTGTTCCTCAATTTACACCCTAAGAAATTCCTTGCTTGCCTGATTGACTTGTGGCTCATCCTTGAAATCTTTCTTGTATTAAACCATGATAATAGACACTTTGATAGTGTCTCTGATAACAATATGGTATATATCTTTGCTTGCTACAAATTTATATATCTTATAATAATATTCAAGGAAGGGATTCCATTTTCAAGGACAGGACAGGTGAATCACAGTTATAATACCTTTTAATTTTTAATTTTAAAATTATTATGTCACAGCTCAGGACCACTGCAATTGGTCTTTTGCTCATGTGCCAGAGATATTTCCAGAGATTTTGAAAGAAATTACCTAGAAGGTATTAAGTTGGGGTTCTTAAAAACTCCAGAAAGTAGACTAAATGACAAAAAATGATAAGAACTTCTCATTTAGAGTGGAAAGTGAACATGGAAATCAGATACTATTCCAAGAAGTCATAAGTGTCCTAGAAACCCATATAATGGAGAAACACTTTTCCTCAAAATTCTCACTTTTCTCTTTGCTTTTCTCTTTCCATTATTTTTTTTCCATTATTTTTGATTTCATGAAAATCTTCTGAAGGCTCTTTCTGAGATTGTCACCCAGGAGTCCACTTAAAATAAAATAAAATAATGAACCCATAACATTAGTGCAGTTTCAGGATTTTGCACACTAGTAGTCATTGGGAAATAATTAGACTGTGTCTTTTCTTACCCTTGAAAGATAGATAACCTCATTTTTTTGTTACATATCCCTCCCCCTTTCTGCTTGCTCTTGCTGTGTGTCCATTCTTCTGTGTTCTTCTATGTCTGCTTCATGTCTCCCCCTGTTTTTGTGGTGATGTGCTGAGTTGGCCCTCTGTGCAGGCAGCTCACCCTGCTCATAGGTGGCTCCATTCTGTTTCATGGGTGGCTCTCCTCCATGTTTTGCAGGCAGCACAACTCCATGATTCACGGGCAGCAGCTCTGTGTTTCATGGGTGATTTGCCATGCCCATGGTGGCTCTGCCCTGCCTGTGGTGGCTTTTTTTCTTTGCCTTAACCATGGTGGCTTTGCCCCACCCATGGTGGCTTGCCTTTCTCAAGGCTGTCTGCCTGCTCAGAGAGGTCCCTGGGAACTGAACCCTGGGCCTCCCATGTGGTGTAACAGTGCCCTTATCCACTGGGCTATACAACCAGCCCTACCTCATTTTTATTTAATGCAAGCCAGGGATTTACAAACCACACTTAGACATAATATTGAAGTTACATCTCAAAATTGACATGAAAAAAAAGTTTCACCTTTTAGTGTTCACTTTGCTGTTCATGGTAAGCAAGAAACTTTGGCATTTATTACAATTGCAGTTAATTATTTGCAATCTTATTGTTATTAAATGTCCACACTAATATACTATACTCTACATGTAGGTAGAGATTGCATGCATTTTGTTCATTGATGTACTTCAGGTATAAAGTGGGGTGATGAAATCATAAAATAAAATCAATATATAATTATAGAAGGAATGATTTTGCAAATAAATCAAGAGATTTAAAAATTTTAGTGTACCATGGATATTAAGCTACCCTTTTAAATTGTCAGCTCCACAGAAGATATGGAAAATTAAAACATGGCAAAATATACCCTCCTGTTCCTTTTTAGGGATGAGGCTACAAAGACCACATGCTTTGTGCTGTTCTCACTTTCCCTTATTGCAATTCTCTTGGGAAATTTGCTCATTTTGCTCACCAGGAGGGGCAGTGGCCTCAGGAAACAAATCATGTATCTTGGTGGTTATGGCTTACAACTGCTATGCAGTCATCTGCATACCCTTTCATTATCATCATGAGCAGGCAGGTGTGCTATGTTTTGGTCATGGTCTCAATTACCACAGCATTTATCAACTTACTCATACATGTATTATCATAGAACTTGCCCTTTGTCATCCCAAACAGATAGACTACACTTTGGCTAAAACTGCTAACATTGGCCTGCACTGATGATAGTCTGTTGGCTGTTATGATCATTACACCACAGGAGTAATGTCCATTTTGGTCTTTGTTGCTTTGGTAATTTCCTACATCATCATCCTGTCGACCCTGAGGACCTGCTCATCTGACAGGCAGTGCAAAGCCCTCTCTTCCTGTGCCTCAGACATCACTGTAATGCTCATGTTCTTCTTGTCATTCATCTTCACCTATGTCCCCATGGCTGATTCCATCAGTGATGACAAGGTGTTTGCCCTATTTTACACCATGGTTGCCCTCATGTTCAACCCCCTCCTCTGAGAAAAACAGACATGAAGAATGCCATGAGGAAAGTCTGGGGCTAAGACAAGCTGTTTGAAGGAAAATGATGCTTATCCTATCTGAGTCCTTTGACTTATCTTGTTCTTTACACAGAATCATTAATGTTGACAAAAGCTGCTAATTTGAAAAGATTCTGTGCTTCTATCAAAACCTATAAGCCTCAAAGATAGAAGAGCTGCCATTCACTCTTTCTGTTACTTCTTTTCTCTGAGCCTGTATACAAAGGCAATAGATCAAATGATCCTGTCCCTTTTTATTCTGATAATCTCAAACTTATTTTGTCCTTCATGATCCCAGACATAGTGGGTTCAATAGAGACAACAGCAGATCAAGTTAGAGTCTAATTTTGATGTGTAACCTGTCATGATTACCTCCTGGTTAACTAATTCAGGAGGTAAAGATCACAGGAGATGTATAGTGTTATGGGCACTAACAGATGGACAAGTGTTAAACTTTAGCATTTATTTTAAGACTGTTTTTGTTGCACATGTAGGCCACTTTTTCCAGTAATGAATTAAATTAGTCAATTGTGAAAAATTCCCTATTTGGTTTCTTTGAAATGGAGAGAGGCCTTTCAGGATTTGGTTTGAGTATGGCTTGTTAACTCTCTTCCTATAATTTATCAACAAAGGAGGAATGAAATGCAATCTACCCAAGCATGGTTAATATATATGTTAATCATGAAAGAAATAATGGAAGAGAAGCTGGCTGCACATTTATGTATTTAGTATTTGGCCTTTATGTATATAATAAAAGATATATGCTGTCCCTCTTGCACATTCTCTATAGCATGACTTTTTCACTGCTCTTTGAAAACTACCTCACACTGCACATATAGTAGGCTCTATAAATGTATGAATATATATCAAAACACCCCTTCCACAATTTGACCCTGCCATTCTTGGACCTTTCATTTCAATAAAGCTGTGTAACAAAACATTAAAAAACTCTATGGCTTATTCAATAAGCTTTAATTCTAAATCCAGGCTGGATTTACCTGGGCTTAATTCCAGGCTTCACATTGGATAGAGATATACTCCATGTAATTCTCATTCTACTTGTGCAGAAAGATGTTTTATCATATTCTTTTCAGGTCAAATTGTATTCAAAGCCATGGAAGAACTGAGACACAAGAATACTGACAAAATGAAGTATGCTCACTCATGTACTAAAAAAAGATTGTAACTTTCTAGACACCTTGGCATGTGAAAAATATTTTAGTCTTCTGGAATATGTTTAAATAAATAAAAGGGAAGCCATTTGTAGGAATATGGAAATTATCTTTACACATTCAGTTGACCATTGCATGAAAATGTGTTTAAAATATTTTATGTTCCAGAGGACAGATGTATAACCACTATTTCTAAGACACAGGGAGACATTTTTTCATTATTTTGCAATATGAAACAAATCCCTTCATCTGAAAAATGAGAAGTAGAACCATTTATTTTCATCAGTGAAGTGTCTGATTCACAAAGTCACATCCCCCATATTGTGTCAGCATGGTTAGAAAGATAAGAAGTGGCAGTCAACATCATAGTCATACACTATAGAATAAATTGACATTGTTGACCAAATTTGCCCCTAATGAAAGTGGGGAGTCTGAGTTCTTATCTTGATTAGTCATCTTAAAAAACCAAGAGGAGACTGTCTGAGCACCTCTGATGGGGATTGACTTTGAAACTTTGTGAATAAGAGTAAGTTCATAAAGTTACTGGTGGAAACTTGAGTACTATTTCAATTGCTCCCCTTTCCAGATTTTGAGAGTCAACAATATGTCAGTTTTTACCTTCTTAGAGGCCTCAGACTGGCCACATCACTAATATTTTATCCACTTGTATTCAAACATTTAATACAAAGGAATATAGGAAATAGTATTAAAGAAACACATAGAAGATGGTAATATATATCCAAAGTGAGAATCGTTGGAGTCCACTGACTCACAGACCTCTTAAGCTCCAAGAATATCAAATTCTTTTCTCAGTGTTTACAAATCCAAGTTTCCTGAGCAGTGACAAGTGGGTGCCTAAAACTTACTATAGGAGGTTTTCAAAACTACAGATTTTTATATGCCTCTTAACTTTGCCCTTCTCAATAAGAATCTTTTATACTAGATTCTGTTTTTTGTTTAAAAATCTCTTAAGGTGATTCCAATTATCAGCTAAGCATTGAGAAGCACTAATTTTGTTTTCATTTTAAAGTTAAGGAAATGGAAGAGCACTGGCACCCAGTGAGTATAAGTCTCTGCTGGGACAATAACCATGGATTTGTGTGATCCTCAGACAAAGTGTCTTGATTTCTTTATTATAGCTTCTAACCCAGGTTTCTTCTGCTTTTGATCTTTCCTATCTTTAATCCTGTGGTTTTAGCAACATCAACAAGCATTTCTAAAGCCTTAATTATTTGTAGTCCTTAATGTGAGTAATATTTACACACACACACACACACACACACAAACACAAACACCAAGACACACCAAACATACCACAATGATAAACACAACACAGTGTAACTGGATAATCTGGTAGAAAAGATGATGGGACATTTGCAGAGGGATAGTTAATGATATATTTACCTGTTACAAGATAAAAATCCCAGGTTGTGTTTCATAATGAAGGAAAAACATATCACTGAGGCAAGTATCATTTCCTTGAGGAAGACAGATCTTTGTTTCTTCAGAATGAGTCTTTCTGGAATTAATAGCTGAAAATTGTGGTTAGGTAAGTCAAGAAAAAAATGAGAAATAGCTCACTGTACATTAAAGCTGTTTGTTTCAAACATTGGAGGAAATATGGTTTCTCAACCATGCATACCCCAGCCATGCATTATAATACATTGTATTTACCCTGAGGATTTGAGTCTCAATCAATTATTCTTCCCAGGGAACTGTTTTTATTCAATTTCTTAAAAATTTTCTGGTTGGTCACTTTATCTTAATAGGGACTCTTGATACACAGTACAGGTAAAGATTAGATTCCAGTTAGCAGAAGCATACTCATGGGGTATTAAAATTAAAAGGGGAGTCTTCGAGGTAAACTTTCTCAATGTCCTTATTGTTTTTCATTTGGGCAAAGAAAGTGAGCATAAGAGGTCTTTTGTTCTTTTAAACTCTTTTATGTTCTGCTCACTACTACACTCTCATTACAAGTTTACTATGTTGATTTACTCAGGAGTCTCTGGTTGTGAGCACTTATATCAAAATGCTTTAGTTTAGATCACTGCTAGTTATCAAGTATTCTTTCTTTCAGGTAACATATACAAATTAAGTGCTTAAACATGCCCCAATCGCAGTTCAAAACACTAGAAAACAGCCTTAAATACTTTGCATTAGATTTTCACTCTTTAAAAAAAATGGCAAAAAGACAAGAATGGGGGAAGGAGAAAACAATGATGATGAGTAGTGTCATGATAGTATTGAATTTAATAAAATTTCCAGGCCTAGATAACTTAGAAAAATTATCCAATTTTTAAATATTAGATAGATATAGTAACAATGTTGATAAACACTACCTTATTACTGTAAATTATTATTTTTTAATGTTTTCTCCCAACTGTCAGTTTTGTATTATTGCCTTCCTTGTGCAGATGAGTTAACTAAGACTGAAAAAATGTAAAGTCATCAGCTTAAAATATTGTTACTTCCAATTATTTGCCATTAGTTTCCCCCCAAAATTTTCTGCCCACAGTTTCTTCATTGCATTCTTTACTTCTGTGTTTCTCAGTGTATAAATCAAGGGATTTAACATGAGATTGAAAATGGTGTAAAAGATAGCCACCAACTCATCCTCTGAAAATGTAGTATTGGGGCACATATAGATGAAAGTGCAAGGTCCAAAAAAGATAATGACCACAGCATTGTGGGAGACACGGGTAGACAGAGCTTTGCACCTGCCCTCCACTGACTCCCTTCTCAGGGACATGAGAATGACAGTATAGGAGATTAGCAAGATAACAAACCCCCCCAGAGAGATGGTCCCAATGTTGGCTGTCATGACAACACCAACAACAAATGTGTCTGTGCAGGGAAGTTTCAGCACAGGGTAGCTGTCACAAAACCAGTGATCAAACTCATTGTGTCTGCAAAAGAGTAGCTGGACCACTAGAGCTACCTGGATAATGGAGTGTAATAATCCACCCATCCAGGTCCCCAGCAACATTTTATTGCATCTATCCTGGTCCATGATGACCATATAGTGCAGGGGTTTACAGATGGTCACATAATGATCATAGGCCATTACAGTAAGAATTGAAGTTCTCAGTACAACCAAAGATATGTACCCCAAAGATTTGCAACATACACCCCACATAGGAGATAGCTTTAGACTTAGCTCATAAGTCAACAATCATCTTGGGAACTGTCACTGAAGAGTAAGAAATGTCCACAAGGGACAAATAGTTGAGAAAAAATACATGGGAGGCTTGAAAAGATTACCAGTGCAAACGGTCAGCATGATGAGGTTTCCCAGAAGAATGACTATGTAGAAGAAAGAAAATACCACAAAACAAACTTTTTCAACCTCTGGGTTCTGAGAAAGGCCCCAGGAAATGAATTCAGTTAGGTTGTTTATTTTTCGCATGGAAATCATCCAGCAGGTCAACTTCCCAAGAAACAAATTATCTGAAAGAAAAACATAGAAAGGACCAGCAGCATTGTTTCTAATGCAGAACCAAGATGTATTCAAAGTAGTTGTTAATGGAAAATGTGTTCTTTCTACTGCTTGGCAGGAATGCTCAAAGAATTTGAAATACATATGTTCTGATCATTTTACCTCCATGTGACAGTCACTTCATTATCTTCAGATGAAAAAAACAAGGTCCAGAGAAATTAAGCAAACCTCTGTGAGTCCCTCCACATTTTTGAGTGTTTATTCATATTTTTCCCCCTAAAAATTTATTTAGCTTGTATGCTATATAAGGCACTCAGCCTACTTCTAAAACAAACTTGTGTTTGGGAATATGGTAATATTTCTATATCAGGAATCATTCACCTCTTGTTTAACACTGAAAAGAAAACAAATTCCCACATTATCCTTTTTGAATACCGCCATGTCTGGTCATTGCATTCATTGAGACTGAGTGACTACTGCAGGTTCTCCTACTTATGAAACATAGATTTTTTTCATATTTCAGAATATGCTCTCCTACTTGATCTCAAGCTTTTTATAGTCAGGAGGTGGTATAATACAGTAAAAAGAGAACAAAAATTAAACAAACTAAAGTTATACAAACCTGATTAACTGGGCTGTGATCTTGGTTGAATAATTTAAATTCATGGGTTTCTGTTTGTGCCTCTGTGAAATGAGAGTTTTGTTTTCACTATTGTCTCTACATTTCTAAGAGTTATTTCAACCATGATAGTAAATCACTTGTCAGCCTGTAAGAGCCTCACAATTAAAAAAAAAAAATAGGTAGAGATAAGAGAAGATAAAGCAATTAAAGAAAGCTGCTGGAGACAAAGCAATATCTGTTAGATTTGAAAGGTTGGGAAGTGAAGTTTCAGATAATTTCTCCATCTTCAAATTAAAAGGGCTTGAGGCATTACTTTGCCTTGGTTTTTCAATCATTTGCCTGTTGTCTAAAAAAAAGAAAAAGAAAAAGAGAGAAAAAGAGGAACTCTGCTTTTTTTATCTCACCACTCCATGTATTTTTGTAACCATTCAAGTTTCATGTTAGCTTATATTAGTCTCCCAGTTCAGATGAATTAAATATTTTAGAAGAGCTTGTAACTGAAAAATAATTTAAATGAATCTAGGAAAATTCACTGGTAGCATTTCAGGTACTTTTATTGGAGTCACGGGAGTGTATAGATGAGAATATTTTGTGGAATAGTTTTTTATTAAAAGGGCTTTCATGGTGCTTCCTCAAATCAAAACATAGATTTAAATGTTTCCTCTAATTATACAATAGGCTCTCATTACACAATACCTTAGATAATCAATAGAAATTTTACTTGAGGATACATCTCAACATCCCTGTGAAATTTAGTGCCCACAGCTATAAATTCTGTCCTCTCAGCTATCCCTTTGCAGCAACATTATGACTTTAACTTCCAGCTTTGAGGAAACTGTGTGACTGTATATCCTCAGGTCTAAATTAAAGTGGGTGGATTTGTCATTACTGGTGTGCCTCCACTTATGCAATGAAAAAAAAAATAATTACCACAATGATAGCATAATAATAATTTTAATAATTTTATATACTGAATCCCATTTGACTTTTCCTTCTGGATATACTACTCTCCACTGAGAGAGCCCTTCATTTTATGGGAGCTCAAATCATAGCAATTCAACACCTGTGAATTTTGCTGTTTGAATTTCATCTAGCAGAAACTAGACATTTATGTACAAGATTTTATTGTGACACCGTTTTGACTATCACAAGGTAGGTCCTAGAGGAAACCTGCTCCCCCCTTGAATCAAGATCCAACTCAAGAGATTCCTTCCTCCCCTTTCTGACCATCTAAATCATGCCACCTCACTTTCCTATGAAATGATAAAGTTTATGATTGGCATTTGTTTAATTCCCTTTAATGTTATTCTATCTCATAGTCATGAATAAATGCACCTTATTATCATATCAGCATACTCATTTTAATTTCCCCTTATTTCTGAGAATAGTGTATTGCAAATAAATATTACACATGTTCAAAGTATAGAATTTAATTTATTTCACTTTTTTCCATAAAATTTCTGTATAGATAAATTAATTTGTAGAAGAAAATATCTCACCTGTATATTCCAGGGCTTCAGTTTTGCTGTATTTTTCTGTCTCTTCCTGAGATAATTTGAGAGCAGCTAACCAAAATAAAGTAGGAATGGTATGTAAAGAATTGCTTTGTGAATAGTTAGTACAAGAGAATCTCTGGCTCTACAAACTCAGGGGGTGGTAGGAGTCAGCATTTGTAGTTTCCTCCTCTGTCTCTCATTTACTCAGATCTACATTTCACAGGATATTTGATAATAAAGTCCTTTTTTCTGCTTCTTGAACATCTATTTAAGAAGAATGATGAAAATTGATAATGACCTCAGGACCAGCCTTTCCTCAAAGTCTCCCTCCATAGTCAAAACTATATCAAAGACGAAAATGATGTGGTTTTTCTTACATCATTAAAAAAATAAAAATTTACTTTTTTGTGAAATTTAAAATCTAATCAATTCTCATTAAGTGCTTTGGCACTAAACTAAAACATTTCAATAAACATGATTTATGTGATGGTTTTATGTTGTATATCTTTCAAATTGAGTTAAGGTAAAATCACAACCTCTGATTTGGAGATAGCTAGGTATTGAATTTGAATTGTTCCACTCCTTTGAAATGTTCTATTTGATTCAAAAATAGTAAATTCAATAGGGGTACTGGGACTCACTGCTTTTCTTCTCAATTGAGTCTCTGCTGATTTCTGGAGAAATAAACAGGAAGATGTTTCTTTCTAGCCTATATTCATGATTAATTGTAATGTAAGTTTTCATTTCTCCTTTTACTTTTTGAGAGTAGCCATTAAGTTTGTGCTTGTTCTCCATTCTTTCCCCGTTATTCTTACAATTCTTACTTTCCCCTTCCAACCCTTATCTCCTCTTTGTCTTCTGTCACACAATGCTAAAATCTTTTTAAAAATGATATATTGTTTACCCTGATGGTCTGAAGTTAATAGATAAAATGAGTAAAAACTAAAGCACAGAAAGTTAAGGAGAACTTCATTTGTAGTAAGGTAGTAGAAACACTCAATATGATTTAGTGTATTAGTTCCTTATTGCTGCTATAACAAATTACTACAAACTTAGTGGTTTAAAACACAAATTTATTACCTTACAATTTTGGAAGTCAGAAGTCCAAAATGGGCCTCGTTGGGCTAAAATCAAGGAGCTGGCAGGGTTGTGTTTCCTTTGGAAGACTCTGAAGAGAATACATTTCCTTGTTTTTTTTCCAGCTTCTAGTGGCCACCTGTGTTCCTTGGTTCATAGCCCCTTCCTACATCTCCAAAGTCCACAGCACAGCATCTTTAAATTTCTCCCTGACTCTGGCCTCTGTTTTTGCCTTCCTCTTCCACTTTAAAGAACTATTATGATTACAGTGGTTCCACTGTAATCACTTGATTGGCTGGGTGACAAATTCAGTCTGCCTTCTTTTTCTCTACATTGCAAAATGTACTTTAAGATCTAGGAGATTTAAAAAATTTTTTTGGATAAAATCTACATCCTATATGTAAT
>PVKH010039857.1:0-11132 GCA_004027955.1 Chaetophractus vellerosus | reverse complement strand
AATGCACGTGCCTATTATATCGGCCCCTCCCTTACCCAGCCACACTAAATGATTGATTTTAGAGGCCAATACTTTAAAGTAAATTAAAAGGATAACATGGCTTTAATTGCTACTGGCTTCACCAGGCTTCTGGGCACCGGAATTCCTTGTGGAGAAACACTTTTAAGTGTCACAGCAGTTTTTGATCATGTGGTCTGGCTTACCCAGAGGCTGCAATTATCCCCACAGCCCTTCTCCACCTCCCCTCGAATATATCCGTGAAGCAAAGAAAACATGCATTAGTAAATTCAGCATTATGGACCACTGATTATTTGGCAGTATAAGAAAATAAGTCTTGCTCATTTTACAGTATTCTCATAAGTTTTTTTTTTTTTTTTTTAAGAGGTATGGAGTGGGGAGGACAGTGGGACTAATATTTCAGCTCAAAAGCTTCTTTTTGGGGGAAGAAGTTTGTCTGGATTCAGTTTTCTTAACCTCAACAATAACAAGATTGGGATTATCCTTGGGTATCTCTTTAGACAGTTTTGCACCCATAGCCTTAAGAAAAGTAAGCAGTACTTTTGTGTGGATATCAGTCAAACACAATGTGGACATTAATTAACTATAGTGAATGGTTCCTGAGTACAGATTTTCTTTTGTTCCTCCAAGACATCAATGAATTGGAGGTTGTATTTTGGTGGAACATTTTCAGACAACAGTGAAGTGAACGTGCTTCCATTATCTTGGCGTGCAAACCAGACTAAATTGTTGTTAATGCAGAAAATTAGGATATGTTATCATTTTCAGGATGGTCATGTCGAATGAATGAAATATCCTTGGGGAACAACTAAAATCTAAAAGTGATATGGAATATTTTCAATCTCTAGTGACTCAATCATGAGTCATTTTCTGTTTTAAAGGAATTTACCCATCAAAATTGCTGGTATTTATTAGCTCCTAACTGGATGCAAGACCCAGTTCTTCCCAAAGATTGAATGGGACTGTGAATAGTGCCCCAATTCTTTCCATTGAAAGTATATCATATTCTGGGGTGGTGTACCTGTCCTAGAGCACCCTTTTCCAAGTGCTAAACATACAGTCAGGGGCTATTGTAGGCACCAGAGAGAATTAGGTCTTACTTTTGTTTAAATGTTCTTTTTCCTTGTGCCATGAGTTTCAGAACAGATATCAAGACTTTGAATTATGATGTTAACGCACTATTTCCATTCAACTGTTAACTAGAGAGTCTAATACAAATTAAATATTATATATTAATGCCAACTAACAAATTAAATTTCTGTGTGAACAATCATCTTGCAGTTTATATGGGGCTCTGATAGCATATAACCCATCTATTTTTAGCATAATTTGTTTGAATTTATATGGATGTTATAAATGCTTAGCTTTTACAATTAGACTTACTGATCTGTAAGCACCTTAATGAGAAATTGCCTAAATTACATCTATTTGTAATATTTGCTATTATGTGTTTTAGGGTAGTGTTGATCTCAAGTAAATTTTCAGAATTGCTTCCCACAACATGCAATGGGGTTTTTATTTTTAATAGAAAGAAAAGCAACCCTGTGGCATGATTCCATATTTTCCCAGGGAAGAGGATCTACTACTGGTGTCAAAAGTAGAAAGAGCAGAGTAGTTTCATTTGTAGTGAAGGGGAAAGGTAACAAACATCATTTGGATACTTTTTTTTTTCTTTTAAAGGGATGTTCAGAGTACAGAGAAGTTTTCTGTTAAATAGCCAACTTTTATCTGCAAGGTGTTTCCTCTCATTTTTGATGAGGGGAAGTTCAACATGTTGAATATGCTGATTAATTAATTCTCCAGGGATATCTCAGAGGGTGGAGCTTTCATTTTTATATTTTGTCATGTCCAGAACACAAGACCTGTTAATATTGCCAAAACACATCCGTTCCCAAGAATAAAAAAGACAGCTTAATTGCCTTTGCTGTTAGAAAACAGCCACATCCAGCTCCCCAGCAGATCCTCTCACATGCCAGAAGGTGTGCAAGAAAAGGCTTTGAAATGTTGTGAATAACTTGACATTATCACATTGTTATTGAAATGCAAATTCTTCTGAGCATGACTTGAAAGGTTTTAGATGTAGGACTAGGACAGTGTATTTTCTGGTGCATTGTCAACCATACCTAGTCTTAACTTGAGGGCTCGTTATATTAAAAAGCCATCATAATGTATTTGCATCTTTTATTGTTTTGCATTTCATTTCTCATGTTTCAAGTACACAGCACATCTTCCAGAGATGGCATGTTGTCGGGGAAGAGAATAGATTAGCTCTCTGCAGTGAGGTATTTGGCAGGGCTATTCTTCTGAGGAAGAAGATGTTTCCCAAGATGGGTTTTGTTGAGTCACAGTGGATTTATAAGACAGGCTAGCAGCTGATGATCAACAACAATATTTAATAGGGCTATTATTAATATAAAGACCTCCCATGTATATAGGTCAATTATAAACATTGCCTCATTTAATCTCATTACAACCCTTCTGGGTTAGGCAGGGCAGGTATTATTATGCCCAATTTAGAGGTGAGATAACTGAGGTTCAAAGAGGTCAAATACTTTGCCTAAGAACCCAGGTTACCTCTGGTAAGGGGAAGGCCTGGGACAAGGCCCCCAGCCTTCTGAATCAGAGTTTAGTGCTCCTCCATGTCACCATGCTGTTTCCTCAACACTTAAACAATTAAAAAACCATCACAATCTCCCAACCCCAGATGTTCTCACATTCTGCCTCTTACGCCGCTTGAACACTGACACAGAACAAGGTTAGACGTAGCTTTCCAAGGCCTCCACCTGAGCTTTAGTGCAATTGGGACCTAAATTCCAGCTTCTTGGTAGAATACCATTTCTGGAGGGGACATTCCCTCTGGAGACTTCTAGGGAATTGAATCAAAGTCTTCCTAAAGAAGAACATTTGGCAAATGTAGGATGTTTTTATTTGGGATTCTAGACCTGTTTCATGACTGGGATAAAAATAAATAGCAACATAAGGGTGGAAACTTTGACTCTGACCCAGGGTAGAACTAGAGGGACAGAAGGTTGAACCAGATATTCTGGCGGGAGTATCCTCCTGTGGCTCACAACTTGTACCCATAAAACAGAAATATGTTTTTAGCACTGGATGAAGTATAGCATATGGCACAGCATAATGGGGTCTTCTCTGACAAAGATCATCTTACTCTCCGGTTCATGCTGCTAGGTCCAGTGGAAAGCAGCAGTTCGATTTAATTCAGCAGCTATATATTTAGCAGCTACTCTATACAAAGAAAAACTCTAGGTATTGCAGAGAGGCAAAGATGAAGTAGTTCCATGTTTATTGACTTATTAGGTGCCCACTATAGGTTGGACATTGAGGCCACATGCAAGGGGAAGGTAGGTAGATTGAAAATCACCATAGTGTAAGGCCTGAGTATTTTCTACACCAAAAGCAGAGAGTTGAGGATGCCTAGAAGGAAAGGAAGGAGTGGTTCTCTCCCACTGGGGGGGTCAGGCAGGTCTTTGGGAAGGAGGACACATAAGCTTTTCAGCAGGAAGATGTCGCCAGATATGCATTTTACAATCTGTTAACAGGGAGTGGGGAAAAAAAACAAAACAAAAACAAACCATTCTGGGTATGTTTCCAAAGTATAGCCAACAGGGCTTGGGGACCTTTTGATGTGTGGGGTGAGGGAGTGTAAGGAACAAAAAACGCTTTCAAGAGGTCACATCTGGGGAACCGAGTGGAGAGTGGTGGCATTGGCCAAGACAGGAACCCAGCTTTACAGACAAAATATTTAATTAACAGCTGTCATAAACCGTATTTAAATAGCACATAATAGGCTGAGCACCAAAGCCTTGGACCTTGTCCTTTTGCGCTCACACCCAGCTCTTTAAAAGGAGTGTTAAAGATTTTTAAATTAAGGGTATTTCAGCCGCCACATTTGGTCTGGCAGCTGGGACCACTTTCTCCAACATTAGTGAGGTTAATACCACGCCATGAGGTGGATAATATGAGGAGGACTGAAGCACCATCCAGTTCATCTCTAAGATTCAGTGCTGCGAAAGTGCAGCAAGAACAAATGCTACTCGCTCATGTAAGAGTCAGGGAATATATTGAGCCACCTGTTTCCCAGTTTTTTCATTCTGAAAAGTGTTTACTTTTTGTAAGTTTTTGAATTCTGAAATTAGAACTACATTTGTTTGTCACCCCTCCCCCCCCCCCATTTCCATTCCCTCACCACTGCATTGGGCATATTTATATGAATGTTTATCTTTTAAGTTGCCTTCAGCAATTGAAATGTTGCAGATGACGTAATTCACAAAACACAAATAACACCTGAACAGTGTTGTTTATTTAATAAGACAGTGTTAATCAGATAGCTAGGCCTTTTTTGCTACTTTGTGCTAAAATTAAACACTGCTTATATAGTGGAAGGGGGAAATGTGGTGTTTTATAATGTTTTATTTAGGAAGAAATAAATCTTCATTACAGAGATGATTGAAGCATAGCAAATTTCATTTTATAGTTTCAACCTTTAGATGAGTATTGATGTAGTACAGTTTCCAGAAGAATCCCCTGATGCTTCTAAAAATTGGAAATAACTGCTATTTTTACTGTAAAAAAAAGAATCCTTAAACTGTGTGCATTCCATATTTACCCATCACAGTTGCATTTTTGTTTCAGGTGTTTCTAAGTAAAACTTGTAATGGTAGAGTTTTATTCTTGTTTTATATTGTTAAAAAGAATTGAATAACATAAGTGGAGGAAAAAAGCAGGATTAGAAACATCGAGTATTTTGAGGAGGTTTTAACAAAGTACGTTTCTTGAAGGGAGAATCTTTATGAAACTATGTGTCCTATTTTAAAGTCACTTTTGACCATTAGGGATAATTTTAATGTCTTATGATGGGCCACCATGTTTGAGTTGGCATCATAAGGGATCACAAAGTTGAGAAATTTGAGCTATATTACTTATATCTGTGGTATGTAAAATTATTGCATAGAGGCAGTGTTGCTCGTTTCTAACTTTACTTGTAGACTGCCCTCTAGTGTTAATCTCAGCACAGCCGCTTTTGTTTAGATCCCATGAAAGGTGAAAAAACACTCAGAAAATGTTACCATCCAGTCAGCAGCTTTCCCCTGCTGTGTTTAAATACAGCGTTAAGAAGTTTCTGATACATGGTTTCAAAGGTGGTAAATGAATGAAAATGCACCCATCACCAATGCTTTTGATGGCACAGAGGGCGATATTGCATGGAAAAACAGACGTTGATGACCGTGAATTAAAGTTGAATTCTGAATATGAAGAGTTAAACTCTGAATAAGAAATTTTAGAAATACCTATCCAATTAATTCCTTTGTATTTTCTTTCCTGTGCATGCAAAAGTGATATATCTAAGTAAGTGAAAGAAGGACTTATTTAATAAGTTTAAAGAAAAATTACAAGTATCAAGAAACAATTTGGGAGCTGATGTAGCTCAGTGATTGAGAGATGGCTTCCCACATATGAGGTCTGGGGTTCAATCCCTGGCCCTGGTACCTCAATAAAGAAAAAAAAAAGAAAGAAAAAAGAAACAAAATTCTAATTGCTGTTGGATATAAGATGTTTGACCAGCTAGCCTAAAAGTTGATGGCATAATTAGCCCTCAGAGAAGAGTTCTCAAACTTCAACACACTTTACTATACCAAACTTTCAAAGAGTTAATTCAAGCACTTTAAAGATTATTCCCTGAAGAGATGAAGAAGAGAAGCAAGCATCACAGCCTAAACAATGGTATTAAGTACTTTCTGACAGTAGTGCCAACTCTGCTTTTTCTTGGATGAAAACTAAGCATACTCCAGAGTCTGCAATAAGTGGTAAAGTAAATTTCAGACTTTGTAGCTATTTTTTGCATGTATAATGTTTGCATACTCAGTGGGTCATGAAGGTATCATAATATTCCATGTATATCCAGCTCATAGCAGAGTAACTGAAATGCATTCAATAAAAATGTTTACTGATGTTGATGATATCTCTGATGTTTTGAGACTCAGATCAGGAAGAACAACTAAGACCATATTAGTGGCACACCCAAAACGAAGCTGGAAATCAAAATTATAGTTGGGAATCAGCTTGTTTTCTTAGATGGTATGATACAGTGGTTGAAGTATGAGCTCTGCAGTTTACTTTTCTATGGGCTGTGAAACCTTGGGAAAGTCACTTCACCTCTCAGTAGCTCATTTTCCTCATCTGTAAAATGGGAATAATAAAAGATCCTATCTCATAAAGCTATCATGACAATTAAAGGAGATCATATGTCCTGGAACAGTAGCTGGGACATAGTAAACACTCCATAAAAATTAGCTGTTATTATTTGACACCTTGCCTTCCTAAGAGAATTAGCTAAATTCAGTGTTTATATCAACAGCAGGGTTTGGGTTCTTAGCATGTAAGTTAAAATGAAATGACAAGATGATGATGACATGATGATAGTGTCCAGATGAGTCTTTCTGCCTGTTTTTGTCTCTGTCTTTCTCTGTGTTCTTTTGTATGTTAGGGCATGGTTTAAAATAATTGATTGAATAATCATTATTTCACTTTATTTTGAAACACTTAGCACATGCCTACTTATGTGCAAGGAGCTACGTTAGGTTACAGCTTATTGTATATCACCAAAATATTAAATAAGATGTTAGAGATGAGGTGACTAAGTTTTGCTACAGTTTTTATTTGCCTTTGTTGTTTCCAGTGCCCAGTTAGGAGCCTGTGGTTTTTGGGCTCAGGTTGTGTTCCCTGAGTTACAATCTTCCTGTACTCTGGGAATAGAGGAGGTAGAAACTCCAAGGTAATAAATAATACTGAGGATTTGTTCACTAGGGGAGCTTTCTGTATGCAGTGTTTAGAATGTAGATAATGTTATATTTGGAATGACAATACTCGGGAGTTTTCACTAAGGAAGAGGGCCCAAAGATTTCTGCTAATGATTGACTCAAAACCCATGTGTAAATACAAACCAATTTATTCTGTACAACAAAACTTCCAGTTATGTGTGGCATTAGCTACTTACACCAAGAAAGTGAAACTGCCAATTATGCTATTGACTGTAAATATTGTTTTTGGCAAAACTTAATATCTGAACCACTAAACAGTAAAGTGCAAGATTTTGAAAGGAAAGCCCTGTTCTGACTCACCTCTCACCCGTACTTCACTGAGGTGTAATAAGACAAGAAAAGAAGTTGGGTGGTTGAGAGGAACAGCATGGGCCAGACTGACAAGCAAACACAAATAATTCTGGCTTTACCCATTTTGGTTACTTAGTCGAATGAGCAAAGCCTAATTCACAAAATAAATTGGTTCCTGGTCTAGGGTTAGGGAATGTGCTAATGAGTGAGAGCTCAGGGACTGGGTGTCTCTGAAGATTGATAATAATAACGGGGGTCCTTTCTCTCTAGTGGCAGGAAAATTGAGCTCGTTTGATATTCAGCCAGAGTCAGGATCATCTGACAGCTGTTTGGTGTTTCTTGTGAAATGGACTTGGGCCCTGGCCACATGCTAGTGGACAGATGTTCACAACACAAAAATCATCATCAAAATAGGCGCTAATTGGCACCCTCCGAGGGATCCCAACACATAAGGCAGGAAGGGGCTGGAGCTGGTGGTGACCATCTCAACACCCAAGCCTGCGCCTCCTGGGCTAGCCAGCAGGCCCTGCTGGGAAACTGGGCTTTCTCCACAGCCAGAGGTTTTTGGTTTCTGGGCTTCTTGACATAAAATCTCCAGAAGGCATATGAAGTGTTCCTTTTGTATTTAGCATTGTAATACAATATAACAATGTAAATGTATTTAGGTGTTGGGGCTTCATGGCCCACCTCCCACCAAGACAAGTCTGAAAATGGAGAATTTCTCCACAAACAGGGGTTTCCATGCTGTGTTTTTTTGAACAAGTACTTTATAAAATCACTCCATTTTACCTTCATGTGAATCCCTCAAACAAGTGTGCGAATGTACTCCCTTTCGTACCTTTGATTGTAATTGATTGGTAACAGCTGCAGTGTGCCTTCAACTATTTTGGCTAAAGAACATTTTAAAAAACCTTCATTAGTTGAAAATGGGGATTTTGGGGCCCAATTGGTTTGACAATTATTCAATGGGCTTGCTCCTACTTGTAAAGGCCACAATTAACTGTCTTTGATTTCAACAGCTAAACTGACTTTTCAGTGCATGGGCACTTTTGAAGTAGGAATTCTCCCCTCATTTTCTCTCAGTTTTGCACATTAGGAAACAAACTCTTTACTGCTGGCTGATTGCTAGTGGAATCTGCTAACCAGCTATAGACTGATAAATAATCTGTTTTTCTTATAAGGCAGTTGTAGTTTTATAATACATGATTTTAAATACTTTTAATGGTGTTACTTTTCATGGACTTAGACCATATACAATTTAGGATGCAGAATAGAGGCTCTCACTGACTCTACGGGCTCTCCGCTTCACCACCACCCACACCCCACGCCCTCCACCCCATCCGCTGAAGCCTCATATTCCTCAGAAAAAGACCTAAGAAAGACCCATCCTCCACCCGAGCTCTTTCCAAAACCTGATTTGTATAAACCTAGCTAAGAGGCTGGACACATTTTACCATTCATTTCTATAGTTATTTATTTTAAGAATTATACACTTGGTCGGAGCTGTATCATGTCGAGTGCAAGAAGATACCTTATTTCATGGTATTCATCCTGGGTGAAAATCTGTTTTCTTTTTTCCCTAACATCTTTCTCTCAGGATTTCTCTGGACCAGTAAGACCCTCCCTCCTCCTCTCATTTCTATTCTCTAGTGAGGCTCCTGCTCCCTTGAATGAAAGGCAGCTCTGACTAAAGGAGCTAGAATATGACCAGCAACCAATGCTGAATGCTATTGAGTCCATTGTTTGGTCCAACCGCTGTGGAGCCAAATCTCATTTTATAGCACAGTGTGTTCTAGGAATTCCACTTCATCAGAACAACAGACCTTCTCTAATGCCTTCCTATTTTCCCCCATTTGCTGCTGTCACAGGCAGCGCCACACAGTCCTGCGGCAGGCAATTAGAGTTCACTTCTCTCCAAGGCTCCGCTTTCCCTGATTTGCAAGGGACCACAAGGCATCAGCTGCCATACTAAATAGGCGCTAATGACACCAAGTGTAATCAGCCAGCTCAGTGGACATGATGGTGTGTTTAAGATTTAATTCCTTTGAGGAGTGTACTTGGAGTTTCAGAGGTGGTCTTGCCACAGTGGATACTTTGAGATTTATAAAACATTCTGCTAAAATTAGACTTGGTGGATTTCGAAGAGCTTAAAAGTAAAAGAGGTGACTGTGTTTGAATGAATGTATTAAAAGTTTCCCAACACAGTTGCAAAAAGTAGGTCTGATTCAAAGTTATATAATGCATTATTTGAATGTGCTATAAGCACTTATTTTTTTTTTCTATAGTTTTCAAAGCAGTTTGCAAGCTAGCAAAACTGTCCCTGATGTACAAATGGAGAAATGTCATTTGGTGACTCAAAATTTCTTGAGAATGAATGAAAACCCTCTGGAATGCAGCCAGCTCCTCTCCTCCTGGACCCTTTTTACAAAGGGAGATGCTTTTCTCCTGGAGACGGGATCTCCATCCTTACTAATTTATCCATTCTCCCAATCCACATAAAATTGTACTTTCTTAATTTCACAGATATTTGGGCAATGGTTGAGGGAAAGTGTTTTCATTTTGTCAGATCTGGCACCACTTAAGAAATAATTTTCTAGTGTGGATTTGTAAAATTGCTACCATTAGTAACACTTCCTGTTAGTAAGTGTACATGTAAATAAGCCTTCCCATAGCTGTCCCCACACTCATTTAAATAGGTCTTGAGAGAGAATCCGATCTGCACTTAGTTGCATCCCAATGCTCTCTCTGCCTATGATGAAGGAGGATGACACCTCCAAATTCCGCGGGACTCTTAGATTGCTCCACAGCCTTGCCCGGCTGTGCTGAGAAATGGAGAAGAGTATCATCCGAAGGAGCCTGACCTTGGAGGATTTCGTTTAGTACCAAATCATTAAATGACCCTGGGGGTGATCAAGTGATACATGCAAAGTTTAATTTCAAAGCTCTTTTACACGCACCATTTTATTTAGTCCCCACAGCACTCTGTGACACCTGTAGTCACCTTGATTGGGAAAGAGAGAAGGAACCCTCTTACTGGTTAAAAAAAATAGTCAATGTAAAGTTATGTGTTTTTTATCATTTTGCCCAAATGTTGTGCCTTGTACTTACTCATCAGCTTGGCAAACTAAAAGAACATGTTGAAAAGGATTGTTACCTGCAACAACCTCCCTCATTTTTTTTTTTTTAATTTTGAACATCAAAGAAAGCCTCAGACCACAGATACTATTATTGTACACGTGCTGGGAAATTTTAACAGCAGGAACAAAGACCACAGCTCACCTTGCAGTGCTCTCTGTTTAGTCTGGAATTCTTCAACTGGTGTCAGTGACATTTGGTGGGTAGTGATTGCCAGGGCTAATTTTTGTTTTCCAACTTTTATTTAATTTTGATGCTTACTTTTTGTTGTTGTTGTTGTCACTGTGTCCTCAGCTTAATGTAAATAACTGCAGACAGGATGAGATCTGGTGGCAGGCACCAGGCAGATAGTTTTTTAAAACGCTACTCTGTCAGAAAGGTGATGGCTCCTGATACTTCAAGTTGCCATCCAGATATAGCTGATTCCTTAGTGGGATTATCGATGTCTTTGTTGTAGCATGTCTGCATTTAATTGCAAACAGTAAGCTGATAGAGCAAACTTGTTAGGATAACAACCTCTGAGATACCTATTATATCAGAATTCAATAATCAGGGCAAAATTTAGGGGTGGTGGGAGATCAGCAGCTTCAGTAAATGGAGTGCTCGAAAAAGAGAGGCAGTGTGCAGTGTTATGTGCCCAGAGGCAAGATCCAAATCCACATTTTACCACTCGCTAGCTGTGTGGCCTCGGGCAAATTACTTAACCTCCCTGTGCCTCAGTTTCCTCCTGTGTAAAAAGGAATAGTAATAGCATCTGCTTCATAGGGTCACTGTGAGGATTAGAGTCAGTATATGGAAAGTGCTTGAAATGTGCCTGTTAGGTAGAAAGCCCTAGGTCAGTGTTTCCTG
>PVKH010039856.1:0-11133 GCA_004027955.1 Chaetophractus vellerosus | reverse complement strand
TAATATGTATTATTTATAACAGCATTAAAATTCACTATTTTAATGTATGCAATTCATTAATTTTTAGAATATTTACAGAGACGTACAACTATCACCATTATCTAATTTTAGAATATTTGCTCACTCCCAAAAGAAATGCTATACCCACTAACAATCACTCTGCATCACCCCCTCCTCCACGCACTCCAGCCCTTGGTAACTGCTAATCTACTTTCTATCTCTATGGATTTGCCTTTTCTAGACATTTAATAAAAATGGAATCACACAACATGTAGTCTTTTATGACTTGCTTCTTTCACTTAGCATGTTTTAAAGGCTGTTATTAAGTACCAGCCCTTCATTTCCATATTGGCTAATAGTGTTGAGCATCTTTTATGGGCTTATTGCCATTTGTATATCTTCTCTGGAGAAATGCTTATTTAAATACTTCGCTCATTTTTAATTGGGTTTTCTTTTTTGTTTTTTGAGTTGTAAGAATGTTTTATAAATCCTGGCTACAAATCCCTTATCAATATATGATTTACAAATATTTTATCCCATTTGTGAGTTGTCTTCTCCCTTTCTTGAGTGTTTTTTGAAGCACCAAACTTTTTCATTTTGTTGAAGTCCAGTTTATCTGCTTTCTATTATCCCTTGTCTTTTTGGTGTCATATCTAGGAAATCATTGACTAATCCAGGATCATAAAGGTTTACTCCTGTGTTTTCTTCTAAGAGTTTTATAGTTTTAGCTCTTACATTTAAGTCTCTGATCCATTTTGATTTAATTTTTGTATATGGTGTGAGTTAAGGGTCCCCCTTCATTGTTCTTTCATATAGATATCCACTTGTCCCAGCACTCTTTGTTGAAAAGACTGTCCTTTCACTAATGAATTTTCTTGGCATCCTTGGTGAAAATCAATTGACAATCAATGTAAGGGCTTATTTCTGGACTCCCAGTTCTATTCGTTTGATATGTATGTCTATCCTTATGCCAGTAACACACTGTCTTAATTATTGTAGCGTTGTAATAAAATTTGAAATTAGGAAATGTAAGTCCTCCAACTTTGTTCTTCTTTTTCAAGATCGTTCTGGCTATTCTGGGTCCCTTGCATTTCCATGTGACTTTTAGAACCAGCTTGTCAATTTCTACAAAAAAGGCAGCTGGGATATGATAGGGATTATATTGAATCTGTAGTTCAATTTGGGGAGTATTGCCAATATCACCAATATTAAGTCTTCTGATACATGAACATGGGAAGCCTTTCTATTTTAGACCTTTAATTTCTTTCAGTGATGTTTTATACAAGTCTTGTGCTTATTTTGTTAAATTTATTACTAAGTATTTGTTCTTTCTGATGTTATTGTAAATGAAATTGAATTTATATCATTTCATTTTCATATTGTTCCTCGCTAGTTTATAGAAATACAATAGATTTTTAAAAAAAGATTTATTTATTTACTTTTATCTATTTTTTTTGTTACACATCCCCCCATTTCTGCTTGCTCTTGCTGTGTGTCCATTCCTCTGTGTTCTTCTATGTCTGCTTTTTGTCTCCCCCCATTTTTTTTTTGCAGCAACATGCTGAGTCGGCCCTCCGTGCAGGCGGCTCGCCTCGCTCGTAGGTGGCTCCATTCCGTTTCATGGGTGGCTCCGCTCAGTGTTTTGTGGGCAGCACAGCTGTGTGTTTTGCGGGCTGCTTGGCTCCGTGATTCGCAGGCGGCAGCTCCGTGTTTCATGGGTGACTTGCCATGCCCGTGGCGGCTCCGCCCTGCCCGTGGTGGCTTTTTTTGTCTTGCCCACGGCGGCTTTGCCCCGCCCACGGCGGCTTGCCTTTCTCAAGGCTGTCTACCCGCTCGGAGAGGTCCCTGGGAACTCAACCCGGGGCCCCCCATGTGGTGTACCGGCGCCCTTATCCACTGGGCTATACAGTCGGCCCCAGATTTTTTAATATAATGATTTTGTATCCTGCAACCTGGTTGCACTAATTTATTTGTTCTAATCATTATTTTGTGTGGATATTTTAGGACTTTCTTCATACAAGATCATGCCATCTGCAAATAGAGATAGTTTTACTTGTTTCTTTCCTGAATGCCTTTTAGTTCTTTTTCTTGCCTGAATGTCCTGGCAAGAACCTACAGTACAATGTTGAATAGAAGTGGTGAGAGGACATCATTTCATTGCTCTTGATCTTAATGAGAATGCATGCAGTGCTTCACCATTAAGTATGGTATTTTTTGTATATTTTTAATAGGTAATTTGTTGAGTGGTTTTTTAATCATGAAAGGTGTTGGATTTTGTCATATGTTTTTCTTCTGTGTCTAGTTAGGTGATCATATGGTTTTGATTGTTTATTCTATTAATGTGGTATATCGCATTGATTGATTTTCAGATATTAAAGCAACATTGCATTTCTGGGGTAATTATTACTTGGTTTGGGTGTATAACCATATTGCTTCTTGCTGAATCCAATTTGCTAGTATTTTGTTGAGAATTTTTTCGTCAATACTCATAAGTGATAAATCATTTGTAGTTTTATTTTTTTGTTTCTCTGGTTTTGGTATCAAGATACTACTGGCCTCATAGAGCTAGTTGGGAAATGTTCTGTCATTTGGAAGAGTTTGCAAAGGATTGTTAGTAGTTCTTTAAATGTTTGGTAGAATTCAACAGTGAGGCCATCTTGGTTTGAGCTTTACTTCATTGGAAGTTTTTAAATTACTAATTCCATCTCTTTACTTATTTTAAGTCTATTTAGATTTTCTGTTTCTTCTTGAGTTAGTTACAGTAGTTTGTGTGACTTTCTAGGAGTTAGTTCATTTCATCTAAGTTATCTAATTTGTTGCCATATACTGATTCATACTATTCCTTTATGTGCTGGTTCCATGTTCAGCTAATCCTCACGTGGGGCTCTATTCTCTGGGTACTCGTTTGGGAGCTCAGAATTTCCCAAACCATCAATTTCTGGTTTCTTTGTGCTCAGGAGTATAACTCTCAGATTATCCCTTTCCTCTTACATTTTTCTGTAAGGTGCAAGGAGAAGCCAGGCTTCACTTTCTACATTTAGTTTGGAGACTAAATGTCTGAGCTCATCACTTTCAAATTCTGCCTCCCATCTAACATCAGGAGTCAATTTTGCCCAGGTCTCTGCCACTTTAAACAAGGATCGCCTTCCTTCCAGTTAACAATGACACATAAAGTCTCATCAGAAGTAACTTTAGCGTCATTATTTTTACCTGTCTCTTCAAAGCAATCTAGGCCTTTTCTATCAAAAATCTCATAATTTTTCCAGAATCTACCCCTTACCCATTTATAAAACTGTTCCAATATTTTTGGTACTTGGATTGCAACAGCACCCCACTTTCCTGGTATCAATTTCTGTTTTAGTTTTGCTGAAGGCTGCTGGGACCAATATATCAGAAATGGGTTGGCTTTTATAATGGGAATTTATTAGGTTAAAATCTTACAGTTCTGAGGCCATGAATATGTCCAAATCAAGGGATCCTCAGAGATACTGTCTCACTGAAGTTGGCTGCTGGCAATCCCGGCCTACAACCACATGGCAAGACACAATGGCGGCTTGGCTGGTCTGGGTCTCTGCCTGATCCTCCAGGCTTACTCTCTCCAAGCTCAGCTGTGGGTGATCAGGCATATGGCTCACCTCTCCTCTCTCCTCTGGTCCTTGTCTCATCAGCCTCTCAGGGCTCCTTTCCATGCCTCTGTGCTCCACTGATTCCAGCCTCTCGAGTCTAGGACCTCTCTTTCAGCCTTTCAGGGATTCTCTGTCTCTGCAACTTTTTTTCTGTGTGTGTGGATTTTTAGTCCTCTGTTAGTAAAGGACTCCAGTAAGAGGATTAAGACCCACCTTGGGTCCCTCAATCTAACCAAAGGCCCTCAAGGGAAGTGATCTAATAAAAAGTTATCTAATCAAAAGGTCCCTTAACTGAATCTTACCCAAGGTCTCAGATACAATGAGATTACAGGCACAGGAATGGGTTAGCATAAGAACTTAATTTTCTGGGGTCTGTAGAAGATTCAAACCAACACACTTTATAATCCTCTTTATTTCTGTAAGGTCAGTAGTGATGTCCCCTCTTTCATTCCTCATTTTGGTCATTTGAGTTTTCTCCTTTACTCTTGGTTACTCTACCTAAAGGTTTGCCAGTTTTGTTGATCTTTTCAAGGAAGAAACTTTTGGGTCCTTGATTTTCTCTATTATTTTTATATTCTCTATATAATTTATTTCTGCTCTAGTTTTTATTATTTCCTTCCTTCTGCTTACTTTGGAATTAGTTTGCTCTAATTTGTCTAGTTAGTTAAGGTGATCTTTTAACCTATTGACTTGAGATCTTTCTTTTTTAATGTAAGCAATTATAGCTATCAATTTCCTTTTAAGCACTGCTTAATATATTTAAAAATTTTTTTTTTATTTTTAAAAAACCTTTAGATTACATAAATGTTGAATAAAAACTATAGGGAATTCCCATATGACCCACCTCCTCTCCCCCCTCACTTTCCCACATTAACAACAACTTTCATTAGTATGGTACATTTTTTACAATTGAAGAACACATATTGAAGCATGCTTAATGTATTTTTGAAATTTGTAAATATTCACATACCACAAATTAGACATTAAAAATGAACTCCAGGGGAGTGGGTGTAACTCAGTGGTTTTAGCACTTGCTTGCAATGTATGAGGTCCTGGGTTCAATCCCTGCTACCTCCTTAAAAATTATATTAAAAATTAATTAAATTGGATTGTGGTTTAAAATTTCTCATTTTACGGAAAGATTTGTCACTGATATAAGAAGGCCCAGTAGCAAGAACACAGAGCTTAAATTGGGAATATGGTTTCTGATCCCAGCTCTACTACCAGCCAATTGGATATCTTAGGTAAATTAATAACTTAGGTTTCTCAGTTTCTTTATATGATCTTTTAGAAATATAAATATATAATATATATAAATATTGGTTTTGAGGCTAACTTGAGGTAATGTATATAAAATACTTCTTATATTTCCTTAAATTTACATTCAATAGTGACAGATCACTTATTTTGAAAAAATGCTTACTGGTTAGTCAGGAGAGTGACTCTTAGGAAGGAAATGGGGACCCCTCCACTTGGATGTAGTAAAACCCAATTGTCTATTGTTCAATGGATAAAAATTTGTTTGGGCTGCTTTTCTATCTCTTTAACTGTTAGTGTACCCCATCCTTAAGTTTAGATAGACTGTTCTATGATCAATCGCTCTCATATATAAAGTAGTATACGTTCCAACCTAGATAGATGTATTATTTAGAGCAATTAAGAGCAGAAGTCTTGGACTGGAGCCACACTGCCAGGTTTTACATCTTAACCATGATTCATACTAGTGCTGGGCCTTGAGGAAGTTACTTAACATCTGTGTGTCTCAGTTCTTTGACTAGTAAAATGGATATAATATTGGTATATCCCTCGCAGAGTTGTTGTAAGGATTAAATGGGTTAACATGTGTATAGAGCCTGACAGATAGTAAGTATGACATAAGTGTTATTATGAAAGGTTTATGGAGAAGCTTTGAAGACCATTGTGGTGGGAATTTGCTATTTTTTTATATCTAGAATTATATCCCTATGTTTTAGGGAACTTCTCCTAACTTCTCCCCACTACAGCCATGTGAGCTTACTAGAGATTGCTAGTTTCAGACTTTAGGCTGACCTCATACTAATGTGACCCAGCCTGGGTATATAAATGTAACTGTTTCTCTGGCCACAGTGATGGCCAGAGTTGGAAAACATTTTTCTAAGTGCAGTTACAGAGACAATTACTTTGTGTCTTGGGTCATGAACTAGAACATTTCGAGTCTTCTTTTGGTGCATTTGGGTTGTCATTTATGTTACAAACAACATTGCAGAGACATCTTTGTTCATGTAGTGCATCTGTGAAATAAACTTGCTGGAATAGAATTGTATTTTTCATTTTAATAGATTACTTTCACCCTAATAGTGAGTATTCTTTTTTATTCTAGGTTTCTGTACAAGACGAACTAGTTCAAGTGCAGCCAAAGTTTAAAAGCAATCTATTGGAGTCTGTGGAAGTTTTTCGTGAGGATGTTGCTAACTTCGCCGACTCATATGAAACGGTAATTTAACTGTCTCCCTCCTGTGTGTTAAAATGTTTTGTAAATGTGACTTAATCCTATTACTAGAGTTTTTTTTTAAATAAGAGAATAAAGTTCAGACAAAGAGAGAGAAAGCCATAGAAGCAAGAAACTGAAATCAGTGAAACTCAGAAGAGAAAGAAGAGACCATCAGATACCTCCATGTGCCTTGCCATGTGACAGAGGAGCCAAGGCTTGCTACCAGCTGATCTTTGGAAAGAAAGCATCACCTTAACAATGTCTTGATTTGGACATCTTCCCAACCTCAAAACCATGAGTGAATGAATTCCCTTTGTTTACCTAAAAAAAAAAAAAAAAGTTCTGTGATATTTTTATATGTAATGAAAGTGATGAACCCAGAGGAAATGCATTGTGATTTGTACATTTTGCATATTCGCAACTGTCAAAAAAAGGGATAGCTACTCCAGTCAGTGTGTTTTATGGAGGAAAAAACATATTTGACTATTAAAAGGACCATTTACTTTAGAGATTGTGAAAGTAACAAAAGGGCTGGTCTTGTCTTTTCTTGGGGCCATAATTCTCATAGCTGAAAATGTAACAGTTGTAGGAAGGCTGTAAGAAAGTGTAAGCGCTCTAATACCAGAGTATTGTTCAATCAATTTTGCATTTTCACTAGCTTTTAGAGAACCAGAGTCACTGAAAATAATATCATACTTTTATCAGTTCCATAAATTGATAATGGTAGACCTTCTTGAAATTAAACTCAGATGTTAGAATTTAACTCCACTAAAAGATTCTACTTTCTTTTAGTGTTTAAAGTGTATCTGGATTCATAAAATGATTTAAGCCATTGGTGCTACTTATATAACACCTTTTTTTTTTTTACATGTACTAAACTTATCTCTTTTAGTTGGATTAATCAATGTTTGATTGCCCTATCAATATATTATACTGGGAATTCAGACTATTATTTAGCATATCTATAATAGTAATGATTGCACAGACAATGTTAATATCCTTTCTTTTCTCATGGGGAATAGACCTTATTATTTTAATCTGTCACTATATAGAACATTCTTTTATTCCTTTGATTTTCTGGCTTATGGCCACCAGAGACTGACTTCTGCTTCTGCCGAATAGTCTACAAATATGTTTCTCTGTGTCTATGTTGGGCTGAAAAATTAGTGAAAGAAGGCTGTTTTCAGAACTCTGTATCATTTATTCTAATGTACAACCACTGCATCAGCATTTGCGATCATAAATGAAATTTAACAGAGCTTTCATGGTACAAATATCATACAAGATACACTTTTGTCATATTTTTCTATTAGCTTTGCCAAGGTCCTTTCAAAATCAATATATTTAATGTGGTTACCCAAGTGAATATCCTTTTTCTTAGGAAATATACATGAAAGTTTTAAATGGTAAAGGAGCATGATATATACACCCTACTCTTAAAGGTTTAGAAAATAGATGATAGATAGATAGATAGATAGACAGACAGATAGAACAATTGTGGCAAAATGTTAAAAGTTGGTAAATCTGGTTGTCTGGTAGGGAGTATATTGGAGTTCTATTAATTTTATATTATGTTTGCAATTTTCCTGTAAGTTTGAAATTGTATCAAAATAAAATTTTTAAAAAACAGGAAAAAAAGAATGGAAGCAAAAACCATTGAATTGTACATTTTAAATGGGTGAATTTTATAGTAAGTGAATTATATCTCAGTAAAGCTGTTACAAAAAATGAATGAAAGCTTCATGTAAAGAAGTAGAATTAGACCATTTAATTGTAAAAGTGATGTTTATTTAGTTAAAAGGAAATGATAGCTAAGCCCAATAAATTGACAAATACATATGATTAAACATTAAAATGGAGATTATAATCTTCATTACAGGAAGGACCCATGGTTCCAAATATACCACCCCAAGAAGCTAGCAACAGGTTACAGATATTTCAGGTAAAACATCTTTCTTTGTTACATTGATAATATGTTGTAATTTAAAAAATTGTTTTAGGAGGCCGGCTATAGACCAGTGGATGGGGTGCCAGTTCACCACATGGGAGGCCCCGGGTTCAGTTCCCGGGGACCTCTCTGAGCGGGCAGACCGCCTTGAGAGGGCAAGCCGCCGTGGGCGGGGCAGAGCCGCCGTGGGCAGGGCAAAAAACTGCCACGGGCAGGGCAAGTCACCCATGAACGGAGCAGAGCCGCCCGCGAACAGAGCAGAGCTGCCCACGAGCGGGGCAAGCCGCCTGTGCGGTGAGCTGACTCAGCGCGTCGCCGCGACGAGGGGAGACAAGAAGCAGACATAGAAGAACACAGAAGAATGGACACACAGCAAGAGCAAGCAGAAAGGGGGGGATATGTAACAAAAAAAAATTGTTTTAGGGGAAAATTTGTGTTTTTTGCTTACAATAGAAAAGTTAATGTTTAGAGTACATATAAATTTTAGTGTTATTCTAATTTGCTAAATGATATAATTGATTTTTTTCTTTCTCTTCATCTTCATTTCCTCAGAATATTTCTTTGTATTTTTAGAGAATAGACTCTGATTTTGAACCTAAGTGTATACCTTATTCTAGCTCCAAGCATCTCTTTTGATATGTAGCATGATAAAAAATTGTATAGGACAATAAAATTATAGAGGTAGAGATTTTAAATATTGACAAGTAGTTTCCATGCCTTCCCCCTGTGTCTATCACTTTAAATATTCCTGCTTCTATAAAATATGCTGATGTATCTGTCAGATCTATATTATTGTCTAAGCATTGTGAAATCTGAAGCCGGGTATTCTCCAGGCCTGGGAATGAGGCCTGGTTCTTATTGATATCTTATACCAGTTAGGTAGAGTGCACATATCTTGTCATAGGTGGATTGTTTCTACTTGCTTTTATGCTTTAAATACATTAATATTAATATATTCTCACTATAGGATATTCAAATTCCAATGTGAAAGAAAAAAAATTAAAGGACGTGCATTAACTTTGCTAACTTATTATAATTATTTCAGATGGTGCTAAAATTGAATCTTTGCTTTATAGACTCTTTATTGAATGTAGATAAAACTAGTGAATGGATTATGCTAAAGCTTTATGCAATAGAACCCTGAAAGAGAGATGGCCAAGTCTAAATTAGTGAAAAAAAAAAAACCTGAATTACAGATTTTAAAAAAGGCAGTTTTCTTACCTTCAGATGTATTTATGGGAAGTTGAAATATAGGTCTTCTGGGGACCAGTTCATTTATTAAAGAAATACTTTTATATAAAGTGGATGCTTTCAAATGCTTGAAAGTTGATACCAAGCAAAAGTGGGTTCTTTTCTTCCCAATGATGCACTGTAAAGACCAATTCCTGAGACACCAGGGATTCAAAGAGAAAAAGAGTTTGTTTGTGCAAACAAAGGAGGTCAGTGGCTTTGTGGCCCCCGAAACTGCCTCCTGAGAAACTGCATTAATTTTAATATATTAAAATGTCAGATGCTAATGAATAATTAGGGATGAAGCTGGCATGGGTTCCTTCATTAATAAACATTAAGGGGCTGAA
Organism: Chaetophractus vellerosus; assembly: GCA_004027955.1. Lineage (NCBI taxonomy): Eukaryota > Metazoa > Chordata > Mammalia > Cingulata > Chlamyphoridae > Chaetophractus > Chaetophractus vellerosus. The sequence goes on along the minus strand of PVKH010039856.1, from coordinate 1,512 downwards.
CCGGAAGAGGGTGGGTACCAAACCCTGGTGAGTCATAAAATCACAGTCATTATCAGAGATCCAAGGCCTCTGGGGGAGGGGGATACAGAACAAAAGTCAGTTACAAGGTTTTCCATAAGGATATTAAACAGAGAAGGGTGGAGTGGTTACGACCACAACAGTAAGCATGCACTAGGGTGAGCCTGGTTTCGGGATAGCCATAAACAAGGGTAAGGTCAGTCTAGAATTACCATCACAATAGCAGGTGTAGGCTAACTCTAGCCAGTTTCAGTAATTTCAGATAATAATTGTTACCATTGGTAATAAAAAGGCATCTACATAATGATTTAGTAATCATAATTATATGTGAATTCTTAACCCTCGGTTACAAAGTTGGTTTTCCTAAGTGCTTAACTTTTCCTCTGATAGCTTGGTATAAGTATAAATTTGCTTCACAAATCTTTGTTTCATAGCTATTACTAAATAAACGTCAACCTAGCTTTTATCCCAATAATAAAGTCTAGTTTAATGGGGTTTCAATTAAATATAATTTAATATATATACATTATATTAATTTATAATCCAATTAATTATATTTCAATTAATTATACAAACCTTTGTCATAGGCCAATTTTGATGATCTGTGGAGGAAATTTGTTACGTATTCATCTGGTGAACAACTTTTTGGATTACCCGTGACTGACTATGAGGTTTTACACAAAACCAGGTAAATTTGGAAGATAAACAAATGTTAGGTATAAATGAATACTGATCATTAGAAGAATCAGGTCACCATCAAATCTTTATCACGAGGAGAAGAACACAGCTTGGAATACTCCTGAATTTTCCACTTATTCCTGGCTAATCTTGACCAATTAGATACATAGTCTCCATATGCAAAAGAAATGTTCTAGGGGACTAGAAAATACATTGCAAAAATTCTGGGTATGCATGGATTTTATTTAGCCTATGCTTGCTTTGTTTCATTTCATTCTTTTGGACAGTGTTAATGATTGTGCAGAAGCACAGCGCTTTTGAATAACTTTTGTTTATTTAGGGGAATAACCATCTTTCACTCCCCATCCTTTTGTATTGCATTTATGCTAAAGTGTTCTTTCTCATTGGGTAGAAAGAATTTATTGAGATTGAAGGCCAAGTAATTTAGGATTTTAAATAATGGCAGATCTAAGATTTAAACAAGTATATTTTAATGGAACTTTTAATATAACTTTTTCTCAAAGGCAAACTTTAAAATATTTTATTAGCTTATTAGGGGATTGACTTTAGAAAAGACTTTTATATTGGCATGCCTCAAAATCACAGCATGAAAATTTCATGGCAAATAGACATTAAATTGTCTGAAGAAAAATTAATGCTTCAACTATTTAAGGTAGGTGGTTTCTATAGTTTTTCTTAAAAAGCAGTTCTCCAAATTTTTGTTTTGTTTTGTTTTTTTAAAGATTTATTTTTTATTTATTACATTCCCCCCCCCCCCTTTCTGCTTGCTCTTGCTGTGTGTCCATTCTTGTGTTC
>PVKH010039855.1:0-11132 GCA_004027955.1 Chaetophractus vellerosus | reverse complement strand
GCTGTGTGTCCATTCTTCTGTGTTTTTTTTTCTATGTCTGCTTCTTGTCTCCCCCCGTCCCCGCGGTGACGCGCCGAGTCGGCCCTCCACGGCGGTGGCTCGTTCCGTTCCAGGGTGGCTCCATTCCGTTTTCACGGGCGGCTCCGCTCCATGTTTTGCGGGCAGCAGTCCTCCATGTTTTTGCGGGCTGCCGGCTTCCGCTTTCGCAGGCAGCAGCTCCGCTTTTCACGGGTGACTTTGCCATGCCCGTGGGGGCTCAGCCCTGCCCGTGGCGGCTTTTTGCCTTGCCCACGGCGGCTCTGCCCCGCCCACGGCGGCTTGCCTTTCTCAAGGCGGTCTGCCCGCTGGGAGAGGTCCCCGGGAACCGAACCCGGGGCCTCCCATGTGGTACACCGGCGAGCTCTTTATCCACTGAGCTATCTAGCCGGGCCAAACCATTCTTGTTATATAAAAGGAAGTCATAGAAAAATATTTTTTATTAATTTTATCATAAGTGTTAATTCAGCTTTATCAAAATTTATAAAGTGTTTGAGGAAAATGTTCACATTCACCAAAAGGTCTTATGAAAGCCTTATCACATCAGTAATGAAAGGTCCCAGGACAGTCGTTTTATTTTCAAAGGATTAACTACAATTTTGAAGTGATGAAATAGTTAAGAATTTCTGAATTGAAACACAAAGGCTAACCAAGCTGTTTTCTTGTTTCCTGTTTGGCCTGGCAACTCTCTAGTTCAGCTTGGAGAAAATAATAGCCTTTGCCTAAGTATCTGTTGTGTTGTTTTAAATATATATTCTCTGGGGAGAAAATCTAGTACTTCTTAACATATTTTAATGGACAATAACACTCAAAATATTAGTGTGTTCAGGAGGGAAAGATAAAGATTTAGACAAGATTGTGGAAGGCAATTTCATGTTCATTTTTATAGCAATGATAGAAAATGGGCCAAAAATGTGAAAGGCCCAATTATAGAAGTATTTACTTTAATTGAGTTCTCCTCAAAAAAAAAAAAAAAAAAGTGACCATACCATTTTCAAAATTGCTGGTAGTATTGTGAAAATTGGTCCAACTAATGAGCCTGTATTTTAAAACCCAAGAGAATTAGAGCAACATGGACAAAGCTGCAAATTTTCAGCATTTAAGCCCTGGAACTTTTAAAATTCTAGAAATAATACGTGACCTCAAGACATACACGTGTGCACAGCTTATGATGAAGATCCCATAGCCTGAAGGTCATAGTAGGAAAGACTTAGAAGCCCTTATGGACCGAGGTGAGACAAAGCAGTGAAGTGATATTTATGTAGAAATGAAACTATTATCTGAATTCACAGAAAAATAAACCCCTATTTCCACATTGAAACTGAAGATAATGCAGAACATAAGACTTCTCACTCTACTTGAAAATGATACCAACTCTGCTGAAGAAAAAAATTGAGCTATGAATTTTTCATTATATTTGAAAGTAGTATGATTTTATGGTAGATGAATTCTGTTACAGTATCTTCAGTCTCTGGTATAACAAATCCCTCACACAATAAATCATTTATGACTCAAGAAGACTGTATGTTTTTTCCTAAATAAACTTTTTCCTGTTAGATGTTCTTCAAAAGGTATTCAACTTTGGAAACCTTAAGTTGTGGGATCTATTTTAAGTTTTTGGCACAATGAGACCAATTCTTTAATTCACAAAAGGGAATGTGGGCATTCTTACTCCCACAGAAGGCTAGCTTTCTGTGGAGGAAAAAGCTGCCTCCTCCCATGTCTGAGCAAAACTGCTCTGATTGTACTCACTCCTCCACCATGCCTTTTGGCCAGTGTTCTCAAGGCTGGGGGCAGAGCATGTAGGGTTGTCCTGGTGGGTCTTTAGCTATAGGAGAGCAGTCTTCTCCATTCGGACAAAAATAGACAATGAAAAGTAAAATAAATGGCAAAGTTTCTCTTTCTTTGAGCCAAAACATCCTGTAGAGAAAGTAGCAGGCTAACAGCAATGTATTTGAGACATCCTTTTTGACATAATCAAAGAGAACAAAGGCACAAGTATCAGAGTAGCTGATATTTGTACAAGAAACCAGGTCTTTATCATTTCAGTTGATTATCTTTTTCCCGAGACTTCATGTCAGGGTTTCTAAATCTTTGTAGTATTGACATTTTGGGCCAGATACTTCTTTCCTATAGGGAGCTATCCTAAGCATAATAGGATGTTTAGGAGCATCTTTGGCCTATTCCCACTAGATGCCAGTAGCATCCCGCCCCCATTGTGACAACCAAAATGTCTCCACATTTTGCGTAATGTCCCTGAGGGCAAATCTTCCCTGGTTGAAAATCACTACTTATTTGAATCTATGCGTAAAGCCTAGCATATAAATATTTATGGGATGAATGAATTAACAAGAAAGGGTGATTAAATTGCCTAACCATTGCCTGGCATACAGGTATATTCTCAATAAATAATAATTCTCCTTCATATGCATGTTATCTTGTAACTAAATTTATTTTACATGAGATCAGTTCTAATGCTTGCCTTTAGAAGGTAGTTTATCTAAAATAGGTATTTGTGAATGAAAATAAAGCATAACTGACTTCTAGTTGACATAGGGTATTAAATATAAAATTTGCCTCTGCCCCCTTCTAATACCCTGTATTAGTCAGTCAAAGGGGTGCTGATGCAAAATACCAGAAATCTGTTGACTTTTATAAAGGGTATTTATTTGGGGTAGAGGCTTACAGTTACCAGGCCATAAAGTATAAGTTACTTTCCTCACCAAAGTCTGTTGCCATGTGTTGGAGCAAAATGACTGCCACCACCTGCCAAGAGTTCAGGCTTCCTGGGCTTCTCTCTTCTCAGGGCTCAGTTCTCTCTGGGCTCAGCTTCTCTGCACCTCTGTGTGCTTACTTCCCAGGCTCCAGGTCAAAAAACTCCAACCTCCCTTCTCTGCAGTGTGGCTTCTCTGTGAGTCTCCTCCCAACAAGGGGATGGGGACTCAACATCCTACTGACTGGCCCAATCAAAGCTTTAATCACAACTCAATCAAGCAAAGATGAAAACCTCTGAATCCAATATAATATAATATGCCCAGAGGGACAGAACAGTTCACAAACATAATCCAATATCTATTTTTGTAAATCATAAACAATATCAGACTGCCACATACCCCAATTAAACAATAAAGGGATTTTTTCAAAGGCAGAAATTTCCCAGAATGGGAAACCAGTTTATAACAATAAAATTTCAGAAAATGAAAAGCAAAAGAACACAGGGTAAATGTTTTAGCACATCTAAAAACTAAATTCTAGGCTAGCAAGGATGAAAACTGAGAAGCACCATTACTTTCACATACACACATACACATTCACACTCCCAAGCTCATGAATTTATAGCACCAGATACCACTGGAAGTGAGGGTAAGATAGGGCTAGTAAGAAAAGTATTAGCAGAAAGTTTTCAAAAAGCCGTAAAACCTCACATCTGCTCTCCTTTACTAGTAGTAGATCTTCCCTCCCATGATCTTACAGAAGTTTGGAGGTGTATTCTCTTAAGAGTGTAAAACAAATCTAAAATCTCTGGACTGAGTGAGTAAAAGAGGAGGCACAAAATGGTGCCGAGGGCAAGAGTACTTTATGGAAAACTGGAAGATTAAAGCAAAAATTCATTGACAAGGAGAATGTTGAAATCCTGGCCCTTTTCACCCATGTAACTCTGAGCTTATACCTTCCCGAAAGGAATTCAATAGGCAATATGATGATGTGGACACTGAGGCCAGTGTGCTTATTGACGGAGCTTCGTTCTGCCACTAATTAGTTGTGTGAAGTTGGACAAGTTACTTAACCTATTTTTATATGTGTCCTTATCTTTAACACTGGGATAAAAATAGCACCTTTCTCATATTGTTGTGAGGATAAAATAAAATACTACTTTAAGATGTACTTAGAACTCTGCCTGGAATATAATAAAACTATGTAAATGTTTATATTATTACCATTATTATCATTTCCTGAGAAATCAGATAAGCCCAAGGGGGGGGGGGAACCTAGATATGTACAGTGGTGTTTTTCCATCATAAGAACCTAATTCAATCACCACTCAAAAGACCTGTAGTTGACAAACCTCATGGATGCATACTTTGTTTCCGCAACTCGTCAAGTCCATTCTTAAATATGAGTAGAGAAAGCCAAGGGTTACCAGACATTGAGAAAGGTCTCTAATATTGAAGTCAGAATAATACACCAAAGCAAATAATCAGAGTAATACATAATTTGAGGAAAATGCAGACAATGCATTTATATGAAGTCTTAGAAGAAATTATTATATTCAGACATATATGAAAAAAATGTATCCATGAAAGAAGAACAGGTTGCTATGTCGGTATCAAAGAGTAATAATAAGAAAATAAACAAGAATATGATAAAAGTGAAAAATTCAACACAATGTATGGAAAAAAAGGTTGGGGTGTCCCTGAAAGTACAGGTTAAAAGCAAAGAGATGGAAGAGAAAATTTTAAGAATTAGGTCAGAAGACATATATGAGACATTGGTGTCATTTAACATTTTAATATATCTAGCCTACCATAACTCACAGTAATTGTTAGTGTAAGGCAGAATAAAAACATTTTTAGACTTGAAGGATCTTAAAATTTTACCTTCCAAATTTACCTTCAGGCAGGTTTTGAGGTAAATATGAGAGTAAACAGATAAAAGATCCAGTGTATGGGGAGCAGATGTAGCTCAGTGCTTTGAGCTCCTGCTTCCCATGTACAAGGTCCCAGTTTCAATCCCTGGTACCTCCTAAAAAAAAAAAATTAGACCCAGGGTAAATACCAGGAGGTGAGGGAATCTCCCAGTTAATGATGAAGAGAAGGAAAAGAAGTCTAAGATAACAGTTCAACAGCAGACTTAGGGAGCAACCAACCCATATTGGACAGAGCACTTGTAACCTAGTATGGTTCAAAGAAGCTCTATGTCATCACAGATTGATTTGGTGAGAAATTTCAGAAATATCTGGAATCTTTATAATTGAAATGTTCACATAGCAATATCATATAGTTTTATCATTCTCCAACAAAGTAAATTACTTCTTTTTAGCCATTCATATATTTGAAAGACAATGAAACAATTGCAATAGAATTCACATGTCAAAAATCCATACTGCTACTTTCAAAGGCAATGAAAAATTCATGCTTGGTGTCTATTTTTTGAACTATGCTGTGATTTTTTTTTCTAAAATGGTAGCTAAGCATTTTATTTTGATTCCTAAGGTTTCTCATCATCAGTTCCCTGTAGTCATTTGTGATTCCTGGCAGTGTTATATATCCACACAGTCACATCTCTGTTAAGAGAATACTCCATTCTCTTTTCATTAATAAATCCTATATTCTTCTTGCCCTTGGGAAGCAAGCACTGGTATAAAGTTGGGAAAAGGCTCCCAAGTCTAAAATTGACTGTCCTGGGCTTGAGGCCATCACCCATGAGATTTAGATGGTTAATCTGTTAAAGAATGTGTAGCCCACTGTACAATGTGTTGTACAGGGAGTAGAGGAATGGGAATTTCTGAGAGCAAAACCTTCAGTCTCCCTCCCCACAGAGCTCTCTTTTCTCCAACACCTCCCACACATTACACTTTTCTTAGTGGTTTCTCACTTGCCATCCAATTATCTAGGCATCTTCACTTTTACTATATTGCTACCAGTAATCATTGAAATCCTTGCAAAACTCATAGGACGGTGACAGAAATGACTGAGGAAAGTGGCACCATACAAAGTGGAGTGGACTACAAACAGGGACACCTGAATTTTAATACCACATTCCTGATTTTTTTTTTTTAGGACCTTGGGCAAAACATTAAACTCCCTATGTTTGCATCGCTTGACAAACAGAGATAATAAAGGCAATTCAATTTGCCTCCTAATATGGTTGTGAACAGCAAATGAGATAAAATAGTGTGTGTGATGTGAGTGTATATATAGATTTTTAAATCACATAATGGATTGTAAATAAGATGTTATATTCCTCAACCTTGGCCCACATTTTAACCCTCTGGAAAGACTGTTCTGAATAACTAACAATTTGATGGTACAGGGAGTTTGGTTTAAATCTTAGTTCTTTGATTTATTTCTGCTAATCTCTAGAGTGCAATAGTCTGACCTCAGGTTACAGAGAAATAAAGAAAACAAGGGAAAGGTTCATAGCCTGAAAGATCAACTCAGGATCTTTTAGATATTTTGAGGCTATTATTATTTTGTTTTTTATTTTAACTAAAATAAAAGAAAAATAAGAATATTGAAAAAATACAAACTGATGTCAGGACTTGGTATGAATGCATTACCTAACTTCAGTGGTAAAGAATGTGGATGTCACTGCCAAGGCTCCATTATGGCAAGCTAAGCTTTTTAAGGTTGGAAAGAAAGAATGGATATATTGCCTCAATGTATAGAGATTATATAAGGAAGGAAAAGCAACAGGAAAAAACAGGGAGTTAGCACAAAAGATATAGTTGGATTTAATTGGACATGGTTTATGATACACTACTGTTTTAGATGGTTAAGCTGCTCACAGTGGATACCATAACCTGTGTTGGTTTTAACAATGGGAATTAATTAGCTTACAAGCTTACAGTTTTGAAGTTGAGAAAAATGCCTAAATCAAGGCATCATCAGGTGGCGCTTTCTTCCTGAAGACCAGGCTGCCAGCAATCTTGGATTCCTCTGTCACATGGCAAGGCACAAGGTGGTATCTGTTGGTCTCTACCTCCTTTTCCAGGTATCCTTGCTTTCAGCTTCTTGCTTCCATGGTTGTCTCTCTCTGTAGTCATCCCTTTTATAAAGGACCCCAGTAGTAAGATAATGAACCACCCCAGGCTACCCTTTGACTGAAGTAAACTCATGAAAACCTACTTACAATAGGTTTATACTCACAGGAATGGATTAACTTTAAGATCATGATTTTCTGGGGTACGTACAATTCCAACCCACCACGACTACATTTCTTTGAATTAAATTATCTTACTGTCCCTTCAGAACCAAAAATCTGTAACTACTTACTCTGTTTCACAGTAATGAGAACTTTCTATTCTTTTACTGCTTCTTTTTTTCTACTACCAATTAAACCTAACTAACGATTTATGCTCACTCCCAACAACTAAGTTTTCTACTCTTTCTTAGTGTCTGGCTTTTGCTTACCCTTGGTGTCAACTTTATTATGCCTGGTGTCTTTGTTTTTTTTTTATGAATTCTACTATCTATGATCTTGGTTTATGGGCATCACATGGTGGGTTCCTTAGTTTCTATCACATAACTCTATGATTCTTTCTTTGTAACTCATCTCAAACTCCTTATGGGATCAGATTAATGGATCTGTTGGTGTCTATCCAATATAAAGAATCCTCAACTGGGGCAAGTTCCTATGTCAGGTCATCTCATAAGCCTTTGGCAAATTTAAGGATTGCTATCATTGGCTAAGTTGTCAATTCTTTGCCAATTAATCATAGCTTGGGCAGTATGGTTAAGATTTTTGTTTTGTTTTGTTTATTACCCCAGAATAGAATTCTGACATGAAAGTTATGTAAAGAATTCTTACTTATATAATATATAAACACAGAGTCTACATATTTCTTCATTATTGATTATAGCCATCTAGTAAAATCTAGCATGAGATATGTTCCAGCTAAAAATGAGAAATATGACTATTTGTTCCTTTTTATTCATCAAATGAGTTCTGGGTTTATTGAGTGATAAAAGTACCATTTTCACCAACAATTATATTATATTTTTAAAAAAATATTTATTTATTTACTTTATTTATCCCCACCCCCACCCCCCACAGATGGTTCTCTCATCTGTCTGCTCATTATTTGCCCACTTTCTCCAGGAGGCACCGGGAACTGAACCTGGGACCTCCCACATGAGAGGCCAGTTCCCAACGGCCTGAGCCACATCCGCTCCCCATGGGTTGTAGCATCTGCTGTCTTGTGGAATCTGCTCATTTGGGGCATGGGTGGCATATAGCTCGTTGTGGCGAGGGCAGTGTCTGCTCGTCTTCTTTTAGGAGGCACCGGGACCCAAATCCGGGACCTTCCATGTGGTAGGCAGGCACCCAACTGTTTGAGCCACATCCACTTCCTTACATTACATTTTTAGCTTTAAAATATATTTTGATATTTATCCCATTTACTTCCTGTGACATTTTAGGTATAATTTCCCCAGTTTTCATCTGAGACATTAGAGGCACAAAAAATATTCAATGTTTTTGTTTTGACTCCACCAAGTTTGATAATGTAGATGTAAATCTTTTTGATTAGGCCAAGGTACCTTTTATATATCAAAGGTATCCATGTGGCAAATCAAACCATGTTTTAGGGTTAGCCCATTTCTACATGTGAATTATAAGGAGAAATAGGTAAAGGAATCAAAGAGACTGAAGGTAAAATAAACACATTTTCATTTCCAAGATCTTTTCTGAAAAATGATTTAATGAGAAAGCTTATTTTCAGTCAAGTCAACATTCTGATGTGGGTCATAGTATGACAGTATGCACCCAAAATTGAATGTGAGGCTTTATAACAGGCAGGGATAATTAATTCTTTGGGGTGTATTTTAATCATTATTTGTTTTAGGTACTTTTGCAGCCTATATATTATTCTAAAATCTGGTTTACATAAATTGTAGTGTAGAGTTGAATGAAAAATTGGCAAAATATCGTAAGATGTGAATGAAAAGGGCCTATTTCTTTCACAGGCAGAATTGTAGTTTCAAATGGTTATATTAATTCAACCACAGAATACATGAGAGTCATTTTTTTATTTCATACTGAGACCTTGCCACAAGCAAAATAATATATATATTTTTTGCCTTGCAGAGGCTTGTTAGCGAAACTTTCACTGCAGCAATCATGTAATTACCTGTAGATTACTGCTCCGATACAATAGGGAAGCTAGAGTTTTCTTCTAATTGGTTGCTATTAGAGCTGACACAAGAAAGGACAGGTACAGTCTAGTTACCAATATTTTAACAAAGATGGGAATTTTTTTGTTCAGTTTTAATATATTTCCATAGGCCTCCACACCTTGAATTTGGAATGACTTCTGACTCACATATGGGAAGAAAATTCCATTCTAACACCAACCACAATCAGCACCCATTTCACATCCAGGGGTATCTCTGCTGACATGATTGAAACCTTGCTGTAACTGCGATTGCTGATACAATCTGCTAGAAAAGAGTGTGATGTAGACAGTAATTGGTTATTGTGCCTAAGAAGATCTATTCCAGGTCATCTCACACTAAATGTCAGAGGACCTTTCTCTTCCATTGCGTTTTAATCCTCTTTTGGCGATTTAACCATTAGACAAATTTATGATTTGACTTTTCTATTTCCCAGCTCTGCCTCCTTCAGGAAATAAAGTGAAAAAAACACTATGTAATTGAAGACAAACTTTTAATCCATAGGAGTTGAAGGTTGAGGACTACCTCTATGCCATGCAATGACTGGATGATAAACCACACAGCAGAAGCCGCTAAGATCTGTCTTGTGTTCTCTAAACCAAAATGGCTTAACTGATCTACCAACCAGAGCACATTCCCTTTAAGTTACTCTTCCTGTATAGGCAATTGTTTTAATTCTATCCAACCACATTCCTTCCTGTGTTGGGTAACTCCTTGCCTGAATCGTGAAGTCTAATAATTCCATCTTCAAAATCAAAACCAGTGCCATTCTCTTCCTGTCATCGTCCTTCTCTCAATTCCCTGTCAAAGAAACCTAACACTCTCAATGATCCTGCCACCTGTCTAGATAACCTACTTTCAGAAAGGGTTTATTAGTAGTCATTTAAGCAATCTATAGAAAGAAATTCGTGACCCTTGGTTGGGGCTAGAAGCTCAACATGCAACCATGTTGTAGGAAAAAGAAGTGACCCACTTGGACATAGAACCTAAACCCTGATTTCATCAGCATTTCATTCTGAGATAAATGAGTAAACTAAAGAGCAAAAAACAAAGAAAGTCATTATGAACACCACACAGTTGACAAAAAAGGACCATCTGCTGTGCTCTTAAGAAAATTAAAACCATTATTTATCAGAAGAAATGAATTTGAAAGTTTTCCTCCCCTCTCGCTCCATCTCTCTCTCCCTTCCACTTAATTCCCCTTTGTTTTTACATTATTTCTAAACATAATACTTTTATAAGTCTCTGTTTTTAAAAATAATTTATTAGAGAAGTTGTGAGTTTACAAAACAATCATGCATAAAATACAGGATTACTGTATACCACTTCACCACCACCTTGCATTGGTATGGAACATTTGCTACTATTAATGATAGCATTTAATTTATTTTACTTTTTTTTTAAGATTTATTTATTTTATTACATATCTCCCCTTCCCCCCTACTGCGGCGATGCGCCGAGAGTGGTCACCGCGCAGGTGCGGCTTTCCCCGCTTGTGGGCGGTCTCTGCGTCCGTTCACGGCCGGCTTTCAGTTCGCGGGTGGCTGGCTGCGCTCCATCCGTGGGTGACCTGCCCTGCCCATGGCGGCTCTTGCCCTGTCCGTGGCAGCTTCTTGCCCTGCCCACGGCGGCTCCGGCCCGCCCATGGCGGCTTGCCATTCTCAAGGCGGTCTGCCTGCTAGGAGAGGTCCCCGGGAATCGAACCCAGGGCCTCCCATGTGGTATGCTGGCGCCCTATCCACTGGGCTATCGAGCCGGCCCCAATGATAGCATTTTAAAAATAAATTGTGCTAATTTTTAATAGTAGTTACCTTTGTTACAATTGATGAAAGATTATTAAAATAGGTGTATTTTAACCATTCTATTATTACCACCTTGTACTTTATATTTGTTGTATTTGTTATAATTCATGAAAGAACATTCTTATTAACTATAGTCCATCATCTACAATAGGGTTCACTGTGTTGTATAGTCCTATGCTTTATCTTTTAATTTTTATTCTAATAAGATATACATCCTAAAGTTTCTTCTTTTACCCACATTCACCTATACAGTTCAGTGCTGTTGATTACACTCACAATAATGTGCTACCATCACCAACATCCATTTCCAAAATTTTACCATCAGCCTAAACAGGAATTCTGCACAAGTTAAGTACCAACTCCCCATTCTCTAACCCCAATCTATCTCCTGGTAACCTAT
>PVKH010039854.1:0-11133 GCA_004027955.1 Chaetophractus vellerosus | reverse complement strand
TTCTGCTTCCATCACGGCCGGCTCCAGTTCGCGGGTGGCTGGCTGTGCTCGATTTGCAGGCGACCTGCCCTGCCCGTGGCGGCTTTTGCCTGTCCGTGGCAGCTTTTTGCCCTGCCCACGGCGGCTCTGGCCCGCCCATGGCAGCTTGCCATTCTCAAGGCGGTCTGCCCGCTAGGAGAGGTCCCCGGGAACCGAACCCGGGGCCTCCCATGTGGTATGCCGACGCCCTATCCACTGGGCTATCCAGTCGGCCCCTAGACATCTTTTAAATCAGCAATATTGCATCTATGTTTTCAATTCAAAAGTCTTTCCTTCCCCTCCCCTCCCCCTCCTCCCTTCCCCTTCTCTTCATCTCTTTCTTTTCTTTCTTCTACTACCTTTCTTTGCTTATTTCCTTTTTCCATCCTTGAACCTGGACACAATAACCTGACCTTGAGACATACACATTGGCCGTATTTGGGTGCAGACTTCAGCATTTTCGTCACTGGCTATCTCTGAAGAATGAAGTTGTCAGCTTTTATCTCCATTCTCTCAAGTCTCTCTTCTCAGACGTCTTCAGTATCATACCTTCCATTCCTCGTTGCCTCTTCTTTCCTGCCCAGTGCTTTTAGAATCAGTGCTGAAGAAAGGGCTGCTTCTCCCTGTGTATGTGTGCAGCTACCCACTACTCTGGACCTAACTGCCAAATACATAAGTGTATGGTACTTCCTCATTGCTGAAAGAAAGCCTTTGGCCCCTTCAGTGCATTTGGAGAGCTGGGAAGAGAAGGTTGTAATTTCTGAAGAAAATCTTCTCAACATCCCTGATACCACAACAGTAAACAGTGATCTGTTCCCCCCTAAATAAGATTTGATAGACAAGTAGAATTTTATTCTAGTTTTGTTTAAAATCATAAAATCATAACAAACCTAGATATTATCTATTCCAATCTCCTCATTTTACATATGAGGAAACTGAGGCCTAAATAGGGGAAGTGACTTGCCCAAGGCACACTTCAGTAACAGTCTAGACTAGAGTTCAAATACTCAGCCTTCCAGTGCTCTGTTCTTTCTACCATATAAAATATTTTATCTTGTTTCTTGGGTTTTTACCATCAATTCAGTTAGCTCTGTTTGTTTTTCACCTGTTGGAATCTATTTGTTTGTCCTTTTTAAACATTTTGTTCTTCTTTTAAATGTTAATTTTGGAATGTGTTTTCTCTACCTGGTTTTACTATCTTATAAAATGAATGGTTTTCAGGAAATACACTAACAAGTTTTTCCATTTCATGGGTCCTTGACTCAGTTAATAAATTACAGTGATTTTCACCTAAGCTTCTCAGATCTGTTAAAAGGTTGGTTTTGTCAAAATGAATGCATATATTTATCTTTATTAAGTATACTAAATTTGTAATTACAGACCTTAATTAGATTATGGTCACTGTCCTTGAATTTTCTTCACTTCTGTATCACTAGTGTTTTGTGTTTTTTTTTCTTTCACATAAAAGAAGGTCTCTGACTGTTTCCATTTTTAATTCTGCTTTTCTGAGCTACAAAAGAGCTTTTGTTATTCCCTCACAGGGAGTGTTGATGCCTTGTGAAGTCTAAGGATGGCTTTGTCAGATAGAGTCTTGGCACTGCCTCAAATAAATGCTCAATCTTCATATGCTGATGCTATGTATAGATGTGTGTGATGCTTTGTAGGCATTTTGGAGACCATCTCTGATCTCCTTAAAAAAACGTGATTTAATCTCAACATCAAATTGAAGTGCTGCAGAGTCCCCTTTTCAATGGTTAGAAGCAAATTTTAATCAAAGGGTTATCATAATGATGAAAGCAAATATTTCTAGGGGACCTAAAAGTCTTCAAAGCAATTTCACATGCATGGATCTACAAACTTCTGCATTAAGCATGTGAGATGTTTACAGTACAGATAATGTTACATCTATCTTGCAAATGATAAAATGGATAATCAAAAAATTTAAATGACTGACCCAAACATAAATTAAAATCTATAATTTCTGCCTCCATTCTCTTCTTTTTCACCCTCCTTTATTTCTTCTTTGCCTACTGTATCTCTGTATCAGTTATGATGCTATTTTGTCTACCAATCATTTAGCTCAGTTTCTTCTGGGGTGGGGGAAATGGAGAAATATACTTGAGTTAAATAAAATACAGCTCTAGTTTTAGTTACTAACCAGATATTTTTCAAATCACTAATGGCTTAACTCAGTTGACTCTTCAAACTAATATTATCACTTATAGCTTTAGTTTGTCATAACCTAGAGATTTTTTTAGCCTGATTCTGATCAACACAGCTCCACTGCATCAGAAATGTGGTTGGGGTGATAGTGGTGCAGTGATGTGATTGGGTTCGACGGTACAGGAGTGGGAGGGGAAGTGGAGTGGGGGGTTGGGTTGGACTATCCATGGAACTGGGGTGAGGACTAGAGGAAGAAACAGGTGAACTAGGGGGATTTTCAGCTCTGTGGTTAACTACATTGATGGGAATGTTCTTTTTGCAAATAATGGCAGGGGAGGGTCACTGGTGCAGGGCATCAGGGTGGGGGGAAATGCAGGATAGGGTGTACCTGGCGCATGCTTCTGTGGAATATCAAAGTGTTCATCTTGTCATGTGTGTTATCTCAGTGGATGGAGACCCACACAATAAACAAGAAAATATTAAATTCCCATTTGGGGGAGTCCTGCTGTGTTCTCAATTAGAGGGACAAGAATCTCAAGAACATAGGTAAGACTAATAAAAGATAACAGACCAATATGTCAAGTCCTCAATATTATTGCAAGTAACTATGAACCTTATCTTTCAAAAATTGAAACTTAGTGGTTACCATAGGTTCTGAGGGGAGGGAGAGGGAAGAATAGAATAGATGGAACATAGGATATTCTTAGGCATTGGAATTGTTCTGTATGATCTTGCAATAACAGATACAGGCCATTTAAAATTTTGTCAAAACCTATAAAAGGGTACAGTGCAAAATATAAACCATAATGTAAACGTTGACCATGGTTAGTAGCAATGCCTCAATATTTGCACATCAATTGTAACAAATGTACCATCCTCATGTATAATGTTATTTTTTTTTTAAGATTTTATTTATTTTATTACATATCTCCCCTTCCCCCCGCTGCAGCGACGCGCCGAGAGTGGTCACTGCACAGGCGCGGCTTTCCCCGCTTGTGGGCGGTCTCTGCGTCCGTTCACGGCCGGCTTTCAGTTCGCGGGTGGCTGGCTGCGCTCCATCCGCGGGCGACCTGCCCTGCCCGTGGTGGCTCTTGCCATGTCCGTGGCAGCTTCTTGCCCTGCCCACGGCCGCTCCGGCCCGCCCATGGCGGCTTGCCATTCTCAAGGCGGTCTGCCCGCTAGGAGAGGTCCCCGGGAATCGAACCCGGGGCCTCCCATGTGGTATGCCGGCGCCCTATCCACTGGGCTATCGAGCCGGCCCCTGTATAATGTTATTAATAAGGGAGAGTGGGAGAGAAGGAGGGGGTTGGTTATATTGGAATCCCTTATATTTTCTATGTGAATTTCTTATAACCTAAAGATTCTTTGAAGATAAAGAAAAAAAAAAGGTAACTGGGGCAACATATGGAAGAAATTATCACTGTATGTAAAAGATAGATCTTATGGTAAGAGAAATGGTGAAAAAATTTTATTTTATTTTACATTATTTTTATATTTTATTTGCTATTATTATTATTTGTTATTTTTCAGCTTGGTTTTTGGGGGTTTTTGGATTGCAGAAGGGTCACAACTGTGGCAGGGAAGGATCACTGGTGTGGGGTGTCAGGGATGGAGAGATGTGTGGGGAGGGGTGCACCTGGGGCATGCCTCTAGGGCATATGAATATGTTCAAGTGGTCATGGGGCACTGTCCCAGTGGGTGGAGACTCACACAATTATCAAAAGAATATTGAATTCCCATCCTGGGAAGTCCTGCTACAATCTCTGATAGAGTGGCAAGAATCCCCTGAGTACATGGGCAGTGCTTAGCAAAGGAGGACAGACCATTAAACCAGGCCCTGCATATTGGAGGCTGGACTTGTGAACCTTGTTCTTGTGAAATTCAAACTTAGCCTAGTATTATATATTGCCTGAGAGTTACCTCCTGAAAGCCTCCTTGTTGTTCATATGTGGTCTCTCTCTCTCTAAGCCAAACTCAGCATATAAACGCACTACCTTCCCCTAGTATGGGGCATGACTCTCAAGGATGAGCCTTCCTGGCACTGAGGGATTATTACCTAGTGCCAACTAGTTGATGCATTTGGAAAAAGACCTTGACCCAAAAGGAGGAAACATGAAATACAAATGAGTTTTTGTGGCTAAGAGATTTCAAAGTCAGTTGGGAGGTCATTCCAGAGGTTATGCTTATGCATGTCTCACTAGTATCTCTTTGACTGCTACAGTAAACAGTGCCTCAAACAAGAGGGCTCTTGAGGGCTCTAGAGACAACTAGACACTATATAAGGATGGCAGACATCTCAGGAATTCAGCACCCTGTCAGTGGGCCTTAATTTTTACTATATGCTCCCAATGTAACAGACTTAATCTCAATTATGATTTTCCTACACATGGCTCTTCTGCCCCTTTTATTTGAACCTATAATTAGCACTATGCTCATTAAATATTTGTCGCAGAGACTTAAATCTTCAGTCGGTTCACATGATGGTTGACCCCTGAATCTCAGCAGAGTTGTAATACCTACTTTTCAATTGCTTGGACTAACTAAGGACAACTAACAAAAGGATGATGATGGACAATGCCCATCCCCAAAATAGAGAGTATCAACAACTGCAAGCAAGACAGTTCCATCCACATGCCCCATGGGATCTTAAACCCCTCTCAATCAGAAACAGAGTGGACATCAACATCCCAAATTCCTTAAGCTTGAGGAATGAACAAACATGAGGGGGCAATGCAACTATGGACTAAAGTAGACATTATTATTATAGCAATGGAAGAACTTGTATCATTGATATAAAGGCAGTGGCCACCAGAGGTTCTGAGGGGAGGGAGAGGGAAGAATAGGTGTAACATGTAGTATTTTTGGGACATTGGAATTGTCCTGCATGACATGGCAATGATGGATAGAGGTCCTTATACATTTTGTCAAAGCCTATAAAATTGTGTGGTGCAAAGTGTAAACTATAATGTAAACTGTAGACCATGGTTAGTAGCAATGCTTCAATGTGTATTCATCAATTGTAACAAATGTACCACACTAATGAAAGATGTTAATGGGGAAAAGTGTGGGAAGCGTAGGGGCTAGGATATATGGGAATCCCGTATATTTTTTATGTAACATTCATATAATCTAAAGCTTCTCTAAAAATAAAAATAATTAGAAAAATAAAAAAGAAATGTGGTACTCAGAGAGTATCTAAGCCTCTGTTACTGGGCATTAGCATCCATTTGGCCATATATTCCAGATTAGAAATTTTGAAAGGGGCTGATACCACTTTTCTGACATGACGTTGGAGTTTATCTTTCACTAGTTAGGCAAGATACGTAGCTTTGGTAAGGCTCTTTTTTTCCATTATAAAAATGGAAATAATAATAGCATCTCCATCACAGATTGTAAGGAACATTAATTAAATGCCTAGCACAGTTCATGACTCCTTGCTTGTAGGAGTTTACCCTCCTAAAACAAAGTTAAGGAAATTTCAAAGTTTGATATGTTTCTTTTCTCCATTATGAAGTCCAGATTCTTTATTCAAAAACTTGGAATCCTTCCCAATATCAATCGATCTTCCCATTCCAGGTTCATCCGCCTCCATTTCTACCTAAATTTTATTCCAGCCGAATTACCATCATCTTTTACCATGTACTCTGCCCTGCCCTACTTGTTTCACCAATTGTTCATGGCTTCTTTATCTTGCTGCCATTTGTTGGAAAAGTTCTCTCTTTCTCTTGGAAAAGTCTCACATTTCCTTCAATATGAAGCACAGCAAGAGTTTATTGCTTGCTTCATGTGTTCCCAAGTCTCTTATCCCCCTGTATCTACTGAAACACTTTCTACACTTAATTGTATCTATTGCCCACACACCTGCCTATTTGATTCATCTTTGCACTCACAGTATCAGGCACAGTGCCAAGTATAGCATAGATAATCAGTAACTGACTGTTAGAATGACTTGAATTGATCCATTCCCAGGTGCCTTGGAGAATGCCTTGGACAAGAAAGCTTCATCCAGGAAGTATTTAAAGTTCATTGAGTAAAATCTTGAAAGAGGAAGCACTTAGTGAACTTTAGCTTATTTAATTGAGATGATGACTAAGGTGCTCACAAACTTTAATCCTCTCATTCAACAAAGGAAGTATGCTCAAATCCAAAATGATCAGAGAAGTGCTTTATTTTTGTGAGAATTGTCCTAAAATGGTTGAAAAACTGTTTGTATGAGCCAGTTAAAATCATATGTAGATAAATAACTTGTTCAACCATTTTTTCTTCTGGTAATTTTAATGTCTTCTGAGAATGTTTCGAAATTGATCTTGAGTTAGAAGATCCCAAGGCAATCCATATTGCAATTAACCTTCAGTCAATGAATAAATAATTAAATAAACTGCTCTTTTTTTCCAACTTGGACTAGTCCAAGAAACTAATAAATAGAAGAAGGACAAGTATAATAAAATAAATTAAAATATGTTTATATAGGTGGAATTAATTTCCTATTTGTACATTTTCCTTTTCTCTAATTGGAGGAATACAATTTGAGTCTTACTAAACAAAATGTATAAAATAAAGTAGTTTCTTAGGACCTTTTTGTCAATCACTCTTAAGTAAATAAAAATGCGATGAACTGGTAATGAATCTTCATTGATTCATGATTTCCCTCATATTCTTTGTCCTAGTATTCAGAATAACACGTCTGACCCTCTGCTCTGGTTTTGGTACTAAAGATGAGACCATTTGGGGAAATCCATCATTCCTATTAGCAACATTGCTCAGTGGAAGGACAGCAGTTTTTGGATGACCAGGTTATAAAGACCAGATTTAGGGAAAAGTAAATCTTATCTCAATTACCCTGAAAAAAAAAAAAGACTGAATATTTGTTCTTTAGAAAAAAAGAATGTAAACAATTCCCTTGTGTTCCTTATATTTCTATAATGAAAATTATAAGGGAACAAGAAAGAAAAAATATGTCTGGGATCAGTAATTCTAAACCCTTTTGCCTTTTTTCTCCTCTGTACCTACCCACCAGCCTTTCCCTCATACCACATCATCCTTGCCAGATGTCCCTGATTCACTGATAACTAGGCAAAGAATTATTTCATTATTTGTCCACTCCAAACTTCATTTTCCATATGTAAAAAGGGCATAATATTAATTCTTACCCCATAAATTGTGAAAATTAAATCAGATCATCTATGTGACCAAGCAAATACTAGGTAAGGGCTAACTATTAAGATTGAAGCTAGACTTTTAATCACAAACTTTGAATCAATCTCCTTTTAAAATTTAATCTTCATTTTTGTTGATTCTAATAATAATCATATGTTGTTTCAATAAAATACATACGATTTGAATCAGTGATAAAGCATTTACAAAGAATACTGTAGACACATGGCCTTTGGGAGGAATGCAGAGACCAGTGCTTTTATTCATTCAGATATCCACTTTCCCATCCATCAAACTGCCCCAGATTCCCATTCATTTACCCAGTACATATTAAGATTAGTAACTCTGTCATACCAAAGAGATGATGGTGACTTTGAAATGTGTCAACTTGCCTAAGCCAAAATTCATTTACTAGAATTACTATTCCTGTATATTTTCCTTCAGTGTGGGACACAAAGATTCTGGTGTGAGATATGAAGGGCAAAAGTAAAGCAGCAGCCATCTTGTAGCTCACACATACTGTCTTTTATCTGTTGGTGCATTTCATAGGTGCGAAGCAGATGCTGACCTTCAATTGCTCCACTTTCCCCCAGAGCCACCTTTAGCACCTGTGCCTCCTGGACCAGGTATGTGTGTTTAGTTCTGGGATGAAGGTCCCTGGCTGCTGCAGGTTTCCCATATCATATAGATCAGAATCAGCAAGAACTTAAATGCATTTCAGTCTATTCCCATGAACTCCGTCTTCTGCTTATGGTTGCCAACTTGTTCTTGTTCTCCCCATTTTATATCCATTTTTGGTTCCTGATTTCCCTTACAGATTTCAAGTTCCAGCTTCAGCCTTGAATTCAATAGTCTTACAGAAACTTCTCATCCAGCTCTCACATTGCATATGGTCAAAGTCCTGCAGCAAATCCTTTCACATAAATACATATCTTAGAGTTTCTGCTTCTCTGATTGAACCTTGACAGATACACAGACTTAATCTTGGGTTTTTCATCATTACTTTTACATCTTGAAACATATTCTTTTATGGGTGGAAAACATACTAGAATTCATTCTAGATTAACCTATTTTAACATGTCATTCTCTTAATGAGAGAATGTATTTGTTGCTTGAAGTACTTTACTTAATTTGATTTTATCCCATAGACCCATAACTTTTGTTGAATGAGAATTCCTTCTTTGCATTGGCTTTTAAGAAGTATATTCCAAATTTTCTTCACCTTTTGACTCACTTTGGACCTTGTTAATATTTAAAGATGTCATCTCATTTAACAACCTTTAATTAGATCTCCTCTGATTTCTTCATTTTCTTCAGCATCTGATATTATTTATCCCTATTTCCTACATTAAACTCATTTTTGGGGAAAACAAAGAAGTTTACAAAATAGCAAATATGAGTGATAAAGAATGTCTTCAGTTTACTACTTTTTTTTTTTAATAAGAGGACTCATGTAGATAAAATATTTTAATTAACTATTGAGGAAGAGGGAGAAGTTTTCTAGTTTCTTATAACCACAGAATTATAAACTCTCAAAGGCAGAACCCAAACTAATAAAGTAAAATTAGCAATATATTTTGTTCAAGAATATGTAGATGATTGACTAAACTGTGTGATGCTCAACCTCGTCTGTATTTTTTTCATTCATTATTTTATCCATTTATACATTCATTCATATCTCAACTTAATTGTGCAAGAAACAGAATTAGACATCTAATACCAATGAGAACAGTGTTTTATTCTGGAAATACAATTTTCCTGCACATAGAGTAATGAGGAAAACAAATGAATGAGAAAATACAATACAAGATGTGTTAAACATTATGCTAGTGAGAAGTACAGAGAACAAGACAGAGGTGATTGTCCACCCAGGATGGAGTGAACTTAACCCAAGATATGGTGTCAAAGATAAATCCAGAACTAGACTTAGAAGAAAGAATGTGAATGAGTAAGAAAGAATAGAAAGGATAATCTGGGAAGACATGTGGAGGGATAAAGATAGTATTACATTTTGAGAACTGCCAATAGATATCAGCAGGGTTAAAGATTAAATTATTTAGGTGGATGAAAGGGAAGGATTGGTGAAAATGTAATGTGTGCAGCCAATGAGTTTGGCTTTTGTCCTGAGGGCAAGTAGAGATCTAGAAGAATTTTTAAGTGGGAGAAAAATAATATCATATTTAAGTTTGATATCTCCACATGTCTACCTAATAATCATGTAGATTTTAATATGGGCCAAAAGGGAACTTTTTGTTTCCTCCCTGTCCTGATTTGAGTCTTTTGTGGATCCCAGAAAATTATGTTTTTAAGCTAACCCGTCTTTGTGCATGGAAGCCTATTATAAGTGGGGCCTTTTGATTAGATTAAGTTAAGAGATCCTTTGATTGCATTTAAACTCAGTTAAGGGACCTTGATTAGATCACTTGATTAGATCACTTGTGATTGGACTACTCAGTGAGACAGACTGGGTCTCTGCCCTCTTACTGGAGACTTATATAAATGGAGACACAAAGAAAGACACACAGAAAAGAGAGCTTTGCCATTTTGACCTGGCCATGTGAGAGAGAGGACTCCAGATTTGACTACAACTGCAGAAAGACAGAGAAGCCCCAAGAGATAGGCTCAAGGAGATGAGCCCAGGAAGAGATGCCTGATACTCACAGCTGAGCTCCATGAGGAAGTAGCTAGAGACCAGCAGACCCACCATCTTGCCTTGCTAAATGGCGGGACTCCAGGATCTGCTAGCAGCAACTTTTGGTGAGAAAGCATCTCCAAGGATGCATTGATTTGGACATTTTCACAGGCTCAGAACTGTAATATTTTCCCCTAAAAATATTCCCATTATAAAAGCCAACACATTTCTGGCATATTGCATTGGCAGCCTTTTGGCAAACTAAGGCACTCCCCAAATTTATTCTTCTCCCAGGTTTCCTCATCTCAATAATTGCCAACATCATCTATTGAGTTGCTCAAGCCAAAAATTTGGGCACCCTCCCTTGTCTTTCTTTCCCTTACCTTTCATATCCAATTCATCAGTTCATCTAGCTGACTCTAAATTTTAAACATTGCCAGAATCCATCTACCCTTCTCTACAACCATTCCTAGTAAACTAAGCTCTTTTATTTCACTTTTTTCCTCTATAATAAACTTCATAATTTAGTGCCCTTGCCCAATCTTTTTCCACAAACATATTTTAATTATTTGCATAAGATCTATCACTCGCTGAGACTGTGTTTTTTTTTTTTTCATTTTATTTGCGTGTTTGTATCTGTTTCTCTGTCCTAGAATACAGATTTCCTGACATTAAAACTGGTCTCGTTCATCATTTTTATACCAAAACACAGAACATTGCTTGGCAAATAAAATGTTCTATTATGTTGAATAAAGGGAGGAAAATATAAGAATTCTGGAGACAGTCTACAAATGGTTTAGAGAGGAGCAAGGCTAGAAACAAGGTGGTACAAAAGTTTTTTGCAGATGCTGCTTGTGCTTTCCACTCTGGTTTCAACTGCCACTCTACCTGGAAGTTCCAGGCCATATCTCAGCATGCCACCTCAAAAGCTTCACTGCCCTCAGCTTTTATGCCCCTGTGCATTTTTACTCATTAGCTCAGAAGTATAAGAGAGTTGATGCTCCTGGGCCACCTCAAATGATGAGACAAGGGCGATAGGGGATTGTGATGGTTAGGGTAATGTGTCGACTCAGCCAGGTAATTGTGCCCACTTGTTTGGTCAAGCAAGCACTGGGCTAATTGTAATATAAGGACATTTATGGACTTTAGTCACCAGTGAGTTTACT
>PVKH010039853.1:0-11136 GCA_004027955.1 Chaetophractus vellerosus | reverse complement strand
GAATGGGTCAGAACTACTCACTTTGAGATAAGTGACCAAGATCAGATGACAGGAGATTCATTCATATAGCAAACATTCATTGAAAGGCATACTCTGTGCCAGGGACTGGTCTAGGCACTGGGGATAGAACAGTGAACAGAACTTAATTCCTGTTCTCGTATCCTAGATATTTTTGGGTAATTGCTGATATATTGAGGAAGTTGATATCTTAGTGAGTCTCATCAATCCCAAACTTACTTATTGGGCAGCATACATTGTCATCCTATATCTTCCTGGCACATAATTGATGGTATATGAATTTTGGTAATGGAATATATGTGATACTAATGGCTAAGTGAACCATTTTCCTTTTTTATTTTTTTTTTCATTTTAAGACATAAAGTTTTCAACTGTGTTACTCTAGAATGCTGCACTAAAATATGAAAATAATCCTTTCCTATAGCTCTGTAGATAGTTCTGTAGAGTTTTGCATTTCATCTAAAAGACGTGGTTTATAATAAGTTAAATAAAGCTTACAGTAGAACTGCATGGGATTAGCAAATTTGAAAGTCTTTACTAGGTCTGTGGTTTCCTCCTGTGGAAAATGCCAAGTTTTACTTGACTTCAATTCAAAACCATATACATTTCTCACAATTTCACATGACATTTCCCCAAATACTTCCTTCCTAATATGACAATGCTTTCTTTAGGCTTTTCAGTGTATTACTAACTAAGATCCTTCAAAATATGGGAATGTGCAAATCAAAAACACCTTCCCATTTTCTAGGGATTTGTTTTAGAGTAATTCATAAAGATAGTTATTTGTCAAGCCAGATTAAAGTATTACCTAAAGATTTTTAGAAATTGATAATTCCTTTTTTTATTTTTAAATTCACACAAATTCTAAAATTTGGAAAAGCAAATTACCTCCTTACCTGAAAATCTTGCCTGGGATTTTATGTCTAAATAACTATTTTTGCAATTAGATTGGATATTGTCAAAACAGAGGAAACAACTGAAGAGTTAAAAAGAAAGCTGTGAGTGGGTCAAAGAATGTTGGAGCAAAGTAAAAGAACACATAATTCAGCACTGGTTAAGGCTTTCTTGGTTTGGGAAATTTAAAAAGTGATTTCTGGAGGCTTGCCTAGGATTTCAGGGATGTCAATAAATATTTTATAAAACAGCAGGTACTACATTTCATTCTGGTAGAGTACTATTTTTTCTTTCAAATCTATACTAGGGTCAGAGCAAGCTCAAGGTCACTACTGGACTTTGACCTCCTATAGAATTACATTTTTTCCACAGGCTTAGGAACGAGGAGGGATTTTAAATACATGCCAAAGAAACTTTCCTTTTCACCATCCCAAGTATCTCCTTACACTTAGACTCCTTATCTGCAAAGCACAATGTTTCCTTTCAATGGAACATTTGACACATAGGCTCAATAGGTCTCCCACTCATATTTTACTTTAATTATGATGCTAACAATGTACAATCATAGTTTTTATTTATAAATAGCCTTTTTAAAGAAATCAAAGTCTGGCAAAATTTGGATCACAGTGCGTTTTTAGTAATAATGGTGACATCAAACATTTACTCATTATGCTCTGTTAACCCTTCGGTGACAAAATCTAGCCATAATGGCGGGGTATAACCAGCTTTTCCTGATGTTCTAACTGAAGCTAAGGTTGACAAATCTAAAGAGAGCCCCCTTTTGGTTTAAGCTCTTAGGCCTACATTGTATTTCTGTCACAGGAGTGATGGTAAGAGGGACTAATTAAAAGTCCAATGAATGTGCCAGGGTTAAAATCACAGGCTCTGCTCATTAACAGTCGTTTACCTAAGGATATTTCCAGAGAATTGCTTTCTAAGTCTGAAAAGAACAAAAACTGGAGGGGAAGAGCGTAATAAGTTTAGAAAACCATTAGTAAATATTTTATATTGGAAGTATGAATTTTGGGAAAAAAATCACTGATATCATCAATGGAGGAATCTAACTTAATGAGTACAACTTCAAATATTGTTTTTCTTTTTCTGAATGTGTGCGTGTGTGTATGTGTGCATGTATGAGCGTGTGGGTTTTAAAATCCTCCCTAAATCTAAAGAGTGGAAAAAGAAATAGGGGGAAAAAAATCAGAACCATTTTGTTAATTGTCTTTTTCCTGCTGTTTCCATGGTAATACTGGCTGCCAGACTTCTCTGCAGAGTGACAGTCCAACAATTCACACACTACGCCCTTTCAAGCACAATGAATGGCCGTGAAAGAGGCCGAACAGGCACCATTCAGGAAACATGTGATATCTACTCAATGCACTACCTTTCATCCACATTTTCCAAATTGCAGTTAATTTAATTCTAAACAAATGGATAAGGGGTACAAATGAGGATTAGAAGGAAAAGAACATCTTGAGCTCTAATGGGG
Organism: Chaetophractus vellerosus; assembly: GCA_004027955.1. NCBI lineage: Eukaryota > Metazoa > Chordata > Mammalia > Cingulata > Chlamyphoridae > Chaetophractus > Chaetophractus vellerosus. The sequence goes on along the minus strand of PVKH010039853.1, from coordinate 8,735 downwards.
ATGGTTTGTGTGAAGAACAATATAGCACTTTCTTCTGTTGCCAAGACTGCTGCATGTAAAGACGCACTTTCCCTCTTCATCTGAGCGCTTCGTTTAGACTCTATATCAACAGTGAGAACCACGGCAGAAAATTCCTTGGCAAACAGAGTTTATGTAGGTTTTGGCTTTCCATTTGGAGACACATTTGATACAGTACGAAGTAATTTCATTTACTATGAAATGAAATTAGACTTTTACTGACATATAGAGGCTACCAGTTTTCATAAGGTTACATTTTCCTCATTTTTTAACATCCTTCAAAGTTTAAGAGAATAGCAGTGAAGCATCAAGTTTTCTATAACTAAATACCAGGAAGTACCTTTATGCAGTCTAGAGTTGCCTTGTGATTTCTGTATTAAAACGACAGTAAACTAGGCCATGTTGATTTGAAAACCAAAAACAACAAAAAAACAAACAAACAAAAAAACAATAAAGGGTAAAAGAATGGGCTTACAAACTCTTTCCTATTATTTGATTAACAGAATCATGATGGTCATATCCTTTGTTCATCTTATTTTAATTTTTTAGATGAATACCACAGAAAACTCAGGAAAACATATCTTAGAGGCACCATACTTAAATCTGTATTTCCCATTTTTAAAAATTGTATATTCTTGATTCTATTGATTGGCTTTATGTGTAACAACATCATGAACAATTTAGTTATAAGTATTCTAAGTCAGATACCAAGCTTAAAGTTTCATATTTAATATAAAAAATTCACCTCCTAAAGGACCAGTATTTCCATTATTAGATTTAACTTTCTAGGAGACCGTTCTTATTTACATTTACTAGTCTAGGAAAAATAATCCAGATGAAGTTGCCAATAATTGTGCATGTCATTTACAACCTGGCTCTGTTTGAAATATGAGCACTTCCATAAACTTATCTTCATCAGAGAATTCCACTATGATGATTACATAATATGCTTTTAATCCAAGTGAATCATTTGAGAGGTGGGTAATACATTGACCTTCAGAGGGTTTCTATGAGTTTTCACTCCATAGCATTTTTGGAAGTTTATACTCTTCTTCAGTTCTGATTTGTCAACTATCAAATAATCTTTAAAGAAATGAGACTTGTAATGACTTTGATTTCTAAGTGGATTAGTCCCAGGGCTCAAGTATGAATTGCCCTAAAACTTTTCAGAGATTTAAATGACACCAAGAATCATAGTATTTCAGTTATTTCACAAAGGTCTTAAAATTCTTCTTTATCCGGTTTTCTACTTCTTTTCTCTAATGTTTGAGACCCTTAGGGTTGACAACCTACAGTTGCTGAAATGTACAGGACAAAAGGTCATTTTCCTCATGTAAAGGAGCAGGTATCAGATGTTACCTTGTGAAAAAACCCTGTCTGATGCAGAGATTCAGTTAGGGAGCCACTACTATTATTTCTGAATGTTTTGATCTGCCAGATGAAATCTTGATGGCTTCTTGTGAAGAAGGGTAGAAATGGATACTTTTAGTCACTACCATGGAACCTGATATTATCATTTCAAGGCTGACACTCAAAAAATATCTAGCACTGAGCAGAGGCAAAAGGGGATCCCACTGTCAAAGAATAGAGGATTTTGATCGGCCTTTAAACATGGCTTCCATCAACTCACTTGGATGCATTTATTTGTTTTCAAACTTGTGTTCTCATGAAACATACCATAAGTATTTCAACTGCTCAGATAAAATAGGGAAAACCTGTGTTCAATCACTGTCAAACCTAACCTGGTATGGGTGGGGTAGGATGGAGGAGGACAGTAATAGGACTAAAATATAATTTTTAAAATCCACAAATTGCTGGCAATCTCAACTTTTTGTAATGAACTTAATAGAAAATAAAATGTCACTGTTAGGTACTTAGAAGTAAGCTGTAGTGGGAGAAGCACCGGTAAACGATAGTTACAAAAAAATTACAGTGTTTGAAGAAAGTTCACTACTAACAGTAATTTTGAGTAGGCATATTAGTGAGTTGACAGTAGTGCTTATGTGTCTAAGATACGTCTGTCCATATGTCTTAGTGATAGCTCTTATGGCACTTTCCTTTCCTACAGGAGAAGAAAACATCCTGGACTGAATTTCAAGTAGAAAAATATAATTGTGACATGATTTTGAGCAAAAAGAGGAAGAGTGACAAAGTACCAGAAATAATCCAAGGCAAATTGATCACATGCCCAATATGGTAGGCAGGGGTTTATTTTCTCCCCAAAGAACAAGTAAAGTCAAAAAAGCAGACCTCCATGGGTTCCTTAGAGGCCCACAAATGGATGAGAAGGATTGAGGAAATACTTGAAATGTTATACCAGAGTTATTATATATTTGTACAAGTGCACTTGTCTGATGAAATGGCCCACAATTTTATCCGAATCTCAAGAGGGGACACTACCCAAGAGTTTGAACGTCACTACATTGCACAGTCTTAGATATTGGTTCTAAAATCCCTGTGCAGTGTGTGTGATTTCTTTAGTTTCCATTTCTCAGAAGGACTGAAAATTTATGGCCATAAAAATTAACAAAACTTCCACTCAGTCCAGTAAATTCCCTAAAAACAAAAACACATGGTGTTTGTTGTGACTTGTTAGGAAGACGTGTCCTTGCCCTTTCTCTCACACTTGGTCTAAATGAAAAGTAATTGAACTCAGAAGCTTTCGCAAGTTGATGATACTTGACAAGTGATCTCAATATGTTTTTTATTATCACTATTGAGATCACACAAAAGTGACACTGAGAATGAAGAGCTGCTGCCTTTACTTTTGGGCAAGATATGGATCTTTAGTTTTATAATGTCACTGTTTTCAGGAATGGATCTTCTGGTCTTTAAACCTTATTTTGAGATGAATAAATAACAGCTGAAAATCTTCATCTTCAAAAAAAAATGGAGAAAAAAGAGGAATGAATCACAAGCGTTGTCATTATGAGCACATTAACTCCCTGTAACAGGGAAATATGGATCCCTTGGAGGCCCTCAAAAGCCCCAGCAAACTCTGACCTAAGTGCTTTTTGCCCTAAGCAGATGTTTAACTGTGAATTTAACTTGACATCTTTAAAGACAGTGTTTAATTGTTTCCCTTCATTCAGGCAACAAATAACTCTTTTAGAAAGCAAGGTCAATGTTATTCAGATTCTTTCTACAACACAGCGTTGTTATCCTTATTTTGTTTTAGGGCAGTAAATCAATTAATAATGGGCTTGGTCATCATGTTAAAAAATTTGGAGGGCAAGAACTATTAATGATTTTCTTTTATGTAGACATGCAATTATTCCAATGAAACCATCAACAAAGACATAAAATGGTGTATCACAATTTAGATATTTGTTCTCTTTGTGTCAATATGGCTTTGAATATCTCTGATTGAAAAAGAGTTTCTAATATGATTTTGTTTCAAATTCATCTCTATAATATTTTCTCTAAATACCAACATTCTACTGGTCAACAATTAGTTATTTAGGTTTATATTTTCCATGCAATTCTTTCTTTTCAGACATTCAGAAATTCTGCTGCTTTTAGAAGATAAATGAAATAGGAAAAAAAACAAAGATATTTTTGGTTTTCTATATTGATCTAAGCGAAATATTGGTGAAAAACAAATATAGAAAGTAGTCTAAAGTGAGAATTTTATATTATCAATTAATTTTACTAATGTCCTATGCCTTTTAACAAAAACACATACATGGGCTTACCATTTCCTAACCACATTTCAAATTAATTTGCATACATTAACTCAATTAATCCTCCTAACAACCCCTTGAGATAGATGCTATGATTTCTCATGTTTTACAGATAAGTAAAAGAGGGTTTAGAGATTTGAATTGATGTTTTCAAGGTCAATAGTTATAAATGATTGAGCCAGGTTTGAAATCAAGCAATGCAGCTCAAAAGTTCTGAGTTTTTAACAAAAATGTTTTCCTTCATCTCCTATTGAGCCCTCTGAATGCATTGTTTCTTAACATTTATTTTGCACTAAATTATTTTCCCAGTTTTCCTTGCTTGGTATTTCTTTGTGTGTCTTTTTTCATCATTTAACATTCAACCTTTCATAGGCCTTTTGCTTTAGATATATCTCTTAGGAATAACATGCTGCTGGAATTATTATAATTAAATATGACAATATATGTTATATACTGAACTTCAGTCATTAACAACTTTGTTGATTATTGATGTAGATTTGTCTTTCATCTTTTAAAAAAAAACAAAGAAATAGGCGTTATGTTTTTTATTTTATGTGAATATCATTTGGTTAGATTTATTTGAGAATACTAGTTCCTTTGCTCTCTAATCCTCCTTACCTGTCAGTTCTTCCAAGTGGTTTTCTTTCTTCCTGAACAACATCATTCAGAAATTCTGTTAATGTTGGTCTGTTGTTGGCAAACATTCTCATTTTACCATTCCGTTATCTTCTGACTTTTATTATTTTCATATTGAGAAGTATGCTATCATCTTGCTTTATAGGAGATCTGCTTTTTCCTTTTAGCATATTGCATGATTTCCTTGTTTTCATATTCCACCGTTTCATTGAATGTTACTTTTATTTGTACTTCTTTTACTTATGCTGCTCAGTGTAGGTTGAGTTTTCTTTACCAGTGGATTTATTTTTGAAAAATTCTCAAACGTTTTTCTCTAACATGATCTCCTCATTCTATCTAATTTATCATTTTGGGAGAGACTACCATACACCATCTCATTCTGTCTTCCATGTCTCAACCTCTCTCTCCTCTCTCTTCCATCTCTTTGATTGTGCTGTATTCTAGATACTATCTTCAGATGTATTTTAATTCCATAATTCTCTCCCCAGTAGTGTCTAATCCGCTGTTTATCGAAATCCTCATTTCAACTATTTTATTTTTTTCATTTCTAGAAATCCTGTTAATTTCTTTCCCATAACTGCCTGATCATTTTTGCTAGTTGCTAAAGGCTTCTCACTATTTTGAATTTTAAAATTATTCGCAACATAGTTATTTATATTCTCTACTTAACATCTGCAATGTATGGAATATTTGGAGGTCTAAATCTGCTGCCTCTTTTCACTCAAGTTGGTCATTTTCCTTGTGTGATTGAGGATCTTTGTGAGCTCATATATGATTAATGTGTGGGAATCTAGAGGGAATGAATTTGGAGATGCTTTCTAGTGCAAAGCATTTGCATTTGACTTCTCTGGGACCCAAGGATTGTTACTGATCTGGGACCACTTTAACCTCTTAAAAGGTTCCTGGATTAATGCCGGTACTTCAGATGCAGATACCCCTTATTGTGGTAGACCAAAGACATAGACTATAGATCCCAGAATTGTAAAAGGTAATTACTCCAAGAGAAAAACTAGGTGTTCTTATTTGATATTGCCCACTACTTCCCACTATTTTTAGTTCAATGTATATATATAAGTATGTATGAATATATTCACTTCTATCTTTTATTCTTTGTTCAATTTTTATTAAGTTCAAATAATAGTCTATTCCTTTGCCAAAGAATGTGCCTAATCACAAATAAATTTAGAATGTTTTTAGTCTATGTCCTAATCTATATAAGGAGAAACTTATAAGAATGTAATTAAACAGTTTACTTTAAAGAACTTTAAAAAGTCAAAACATATATAAAACACACACATTTTTTAACACATGGCATTATGTAATTAAGAAAGTCAAATATTCAAAGTCAATCCTTAGAAGCATGATACATTATCTTATACTTTTCCTAAATCGGTGTACCTGATTATTCATTTACCTAATAAAAGAAAAAATTGATTATAAGTAACAATATTAATATTAATAAAATAATAACAATAATTGAATATTTCATTTCCCAGGCACTCTTCCTAGTCCTTTACACAAATTAATTAGTCTAATCATCACTGCGATGTGCCTAGATATACTTTTCTTTTGGTTTATTCAGCTTGAATTGTGTAGCTCTTCTTGAACTTGTGGATACTTGTTTTTAATTAATTTTAGAAAACTCTCCACCATTGTCATTTCAAATTATTTTCAGTCTAATTCCCTCTCATTCTTTTCTTTCCTAGGCTCCAATAACACGCAAATAAAATCTTTCTACTATATATCATATTTCACTTACTCTTTTCTGTTTTTCTATCTTTTGGGATTCTCAATCTCAGATTAGGTATTTTCTTCTAGTCTACCTTCCAATTTAATAATCTTTTGTTCAGCGGTGTATAATCTGTTATTAAATGCATCTACTGAATTGTCAATTTCAATTATTGTTTTTCAAAACTCCAGAATGTTCATCTGATTCTTTGTTTATACTTTCTAGTTTTCTGCTGCTTCTCTCACCTTGTCATCTATTTTTTTCCAATTATTAATCATAGTTATTTAAAATCTGTTTAGGATAAGTTATAATATCTGATGTCCTGTGGGTCTGTTTTATGTCTGTTTCTATTATTCATGTTTTCTCTTGAATTTCAGTTTTGTGAACTGGTCTTGTAGTATGAATGGAAAATTTTGTTGAGTTCTAGACATTGTGTTTGAAGAATTATAAAGATAATTTGCATATCAATAATATTGCCTTCTTCTGTGTAGGATTTACTGTTACTCCTCACAAGAAATTAGGTTGGGGAAGGTGATTTTAATGGTAGTCAGGGTTGATTCATAGCAGAACTGAATTTTAAGAGCTAGTCTATATCTTCTTTACTCTGATTAGCTGCATGTAGTCCTTTGAGGTGTCCCAAATGAGAGCCTAGGGTATTACAAGGTTCCTTTCTCCTTTGTGAGCTCTGAACTTGAGTTTTTGTCCTCACTGCTCCATAGGATTTTCAAAGGTACTGTCCAGAATCCCAGGCTCATCAAAAATCAGAAAATATCTCAAGGGGAAGAGCTACACAGACTACAGTCCTCCCTTTTCTGAACTAAACTCCAGGATTATGTCCCCACTAACTTTTACTAACTTGGTAGCTCTTTGAGACACATATATATATTATACACCTTGGTAAGTACTCTTGCTTAGTATAATTAATTTATTGTCCTTAACTCTATAACTGTGTTCTAGCACAGAGTAGAAAATCAATACACAATGGAGAGAGAGAGGAGATAGAGAGTTTTTTTTTTTCCAAAAGCTTATCAGGCACTCTTTTTAGTAGTTTGCATATATTATCACACTTGTTAGTAAAATCTCTAAGAAATTATATTTCACAAAAGAGGAAAATGAGTATGGAGACATTAAGAAACTTATTAAAAGTTGCAAATCTTCAAGCGATAGAGCTGAGATTATAAACTAGACGTATGAATTTAAGTTTGTTCTATATACTAATTCTGATTTTATTGTTGTCTATATACTAATGCTATCTCTTCTTGATCTTTTTGTCTGCTTGTTTTTCCTTTATTCTCCTCTTGTATCTATATCTTTTCCTCCCTCTTTCCCATGATCTTCCCTTGTTTTCTTTCTTTTATAAAATCTAAGCTGTGAAAGCAATCTAAAGACACTTTAAGGCTAGATTGTGACTAGCTGGATTACCACAAGCTTACAGGTAGACACCTTGAAGACACTGGCTGTCTGAAGTGTTAGGTAAAAGGGATGCTAAATCTGCTACACAACTCAATGCATGTTAAAATTTCTATTTTGTTCTCAAGCAAGACCTTTGAGTTACACAACTACTCTTCTCCCTTATTTACTAGTCTCCCAACATTGCTACAAATCTGTCCACTTAACTACCTTAGGTTAAGTGCCATTATCCTTGGTCTGGAACTATATTAGCTTCCTAAATATGTTCCTGACTGCCAATATGCCGGGCCCCAAAACATTCTCTTAACTGCAGTCAAATTCATCATTCTATAAAATAAAACTCTTTGTGTTATACACCTGCTGAAATCCTTCAAGGGCTTTACATATCCTTCAGGATAACTCTTAGCAGGGAACTGAAAGCATTTTTTTTGTGCAGGCCCTTCTGAGTTGGTAACCTGTCTGCACATTTCAACAGCTCTTTAATATGCCATGTTCTTTTTTTTTCTTTTCCTTTTCACATACTGTTCACTCTATTTGGAATCTGAATGTCTTTACTCTCCTGTTTCATCTTTGGTAAATCCTTTGACTTTTAGTCTCAGCTTAATAATTACCTCCTCCAAGGAGAATTAGCTAATCACCAAAGGCAGGATTGGGTAACCTTTCCACATGTTACCAAAGATCTCTATGCATCTATATTCATGTAGTTCTATAGTTTCCTATTTACTATATGTGTTCCCTAATTGCTATTTCCATTAATTGTAGAAGATCCTTGCTAGGGACATCAGAGACACACCTAGGCCATCACAAAGCCCTGGCCTACCCCCACCGCCTCCCTTTATATTGAAAGTGTCTGTTTTACCTGAGCCTGTGTTCCCACAACACACCATATAGCAAATTGCTCTGCAATCCTCACTAAATGCTTAATTAAAAAATGAATGAATAAATGAGTAATAATAAAACAATGGTGCAGCAGAAAAGACACATAGTGTCATCTAATTTATGTGCAAGTAAAACTCATAAATAAACATATTCACACACAAATAATTGGAAGACTAGCACACTGTTTATAGTAGTTATAATAAAATGTATTCATAAATCCTTGTATAAATCAATAAATTATCACATAAAATACATTATAAGTGCTGCTCCTGATTTTATCACATTTGGATAGAAATTTATAACACCTGGAATTTCAGGTGATTTTGCATATCACTTTATTGTACTGCTGAGATTTAAGCATTATTTGATATTTTTATTTT
>PVKH010039852.1:0-11133 GCA_004027955.1 Chaetophractus vellerosus | reverse complement strand
CTCATGCTTTGTAAAATCTATTCAAAATGTACACTCAGTGGCTCTAATATTTATCACAGAGTTGCACTGTCATCACCTCAATTTTAGATCATTTTCATTTCTCCAAAAAGAAAAATCCAATACCCCCTTAAATGCCCCTAGGAATACCAACCTAGGAAATAGAATATGTGGAGAATGGGAGCTGATGCTTAATGTATGCAGAATCTTTAATAATGTTTATTATAAATGTATAGAAATGAAGACAGTTGGTGGTAATACATTGTAGTGAGTATAACTAACAGTGCTGATTTATAAATGTGATTGTGACTGAAAGGGATAGTCTGTTGTAATATTTCAATTGAAAGGAAGCTAGAGAATAATGAGGGACTGTGTAATATAATGATTTTGGTGGTGGCTGAAGATTGTGGTTAACAGTATAAGAATGTATTTTTAGAGCATGTTAAGAACAAAAGAAAATTTGAAGTTACTGCATATCAGATTTCCCCACAAATTATATTATGACTTGTGTCTGTTACAATGCATTTTCACACAAAATTGACTTCATTTATGACAATTCTCCTGGAAAAAGGACTGGCTCCAGTTTATTAATCTTTGGTTCCAAATTAAATTTTTCAATAGCCTGGGGCAGCAGCAGGAGATAGGATCTGAATGTGGGTCTGGGCAGCTTGAAGGAGAACATGTTGCCTCTGCCTCTTCTCCCAGGACCTGCCACTACCAGTAGCAGCACTGAGGGCTCCCAACACCTCCCAACACTTTCCAACACCTCTGGGCATAGATGATATCCAGGTGCTCGAACCTAGGTCCCACCTGGATCACAGCCTGGGAGAATGACAGCCTAGGACATGAAGGGGAAATTCAGAGAAAGGAGGAGCAGAGGCAGGAATGGGCCTGTGCTGGTGCAGGGCCCCAACCCCAGAAGGGGCCTACCATCCCACCCCAGAATACTGCACACACAGGGCCTGTGGCCTGCATCTCAGGATCTCTCACTGCTTATAGAATTTGAAGGCAAGTAGGTTTTAAACCATATGGCCAGATTTGGGAGCATTTTGCTAATGTGTCAGGTTGTTTGGTAATTAAAATAACTGCAACTGTGATTGGAGGGCCAGGATTAGCCAGTGGTCAGCTTCTCCAATTTGTCCAATTCCTATGGACTATGCCTCAATTGTTGGTTCAACTGGAGAGAGACAAGCCAGCAAGATCTTGTACAGCAGGGCTTGTATTAGCTAAATATGATGGCATGTGGCCCTCAGCAGTTGACATTTTTGTGTGATAGAATGGCTTATATGGAAGATTTGGGCCTTTGGGTTGAAAATCAATGAAAGCACCCAGAACAATAACAACAACAACAAAGCCAGCACAATGCTGTAGGTCTGCATCCAATAGCTTTATGCTGCTTCCCCCCTTGGTATGAATTATCACCAATAATAATATTATGAATAATATTATTGAATATTGCTAATATGTCTGGTTTCATCATGACAGGAGAGAGTTTTTGCTCCTGCATTATATTCTGATATGATTATCATTTACCAAGTGGAGATGCTAATTTCCCTTCTTGGTGGTGCACACATTTATGTAAATGGTCCTGGAGAAATAATTTAAATTTACTGAAGAAGATCCATGGAGAAAGATTAATCATCCATCTCATATATGCTGAAAAATTTGGAACACTCTTACATGGTGAGATTTTAGGTTTAAATGTGTCCTATAAATAAATGGTCCTATAACAGATACTGGGACTGTATGGTAATATGTCATTAAGGGGCGCCAAGGGAGTATCTCTCTCAATATCACCTCCAGTGCTGATGGGTTGGAGGCAAAATAGAAAATCCATATTATGAGAAATGATATTATAGAAGGGTCTCATGTTTATGAGAATCCTCATAAACATGAAGATGAGACATGACCCCATTAAATATAGAAAAGAGCAATGGCAAGGTTTATAAAAATTAGTATGTGATGTAAGTGTTCCCAAAGGTCTGGAATTAAGAGAAATTAAAGTTTTAGGCAAAAGTGTAACCTAAGCAACAAGAATAAGGGTAAGAGTTCTGGGAAGATGGCATCAGAGTAGCTCAGACAGGGTGCAGCTCTCTTACAAAAGAGGGAGAATGCATAGAAATCATCTGAGAGAAATGCTTTAGGGACCTGCAAAACAGGAGTGTGCCACACACATCATCAAAGTGAACTGGGGATGGGGAGACTAAGGGGCCAAAGGGGAAACTGTGAGTTGCTGACCCCACACCTGGAAGTGGCACCCATTCCCCACCCTCAAGTATAACAAACTCCATAAAACCTGCAGCTAAGCAGCCAACAGATAAGGGAAAGGACATATTCCACCAAGGGAAAAGGAAGGGTGCCACAGAGGCCTGAATGTGGTTTCTGTTCAGGGAGTTTAACCTTTATAAGCCAGTTTTGAATCTATGGCTCAGAAGTCAATGAATATTGAGGGATTCATCACAGTGGAAAGGTTTGCCAAAGAGTACCATCTGATGGCCAGCTAGGAAAGTGAAAAAAGACAAGCCTTGTCTTCTATATTTATTTCTGTCACCTTAGATCTATTCTATGCCACATTACTGGCTCCCTGCTCCCGTTTTGATAATTTAAACAGAGAAAACTTAAAGTTTTAGAAAAAAATTGAATCAGAAATTGAAGAAGAGCTGTGAAATAAAACTAAGAGAAAGAAATTGATGAACAGAATAAAATCACCAACACAATCAGATGCCTAGATAGCAATCATAAATAACAAGACATTCTAAGAAACAGGAATATATGACCAAGCAAAGGAATAAACAAAATCCCACAAATCTCCTTAATTAGCTCAAGAGGTTGAAGGAAAATATGACTAATGAGGATTTTCAGATTACATTGTGTTACCATAAAGAAATATTTAAAAGTCTATAACGAAAAGTACAGAACTTATGGAAATGGGAGCCACAATAGATGAGATTAAAAATATATTAAAGGCATATAATAACAGATTTTATTTGATTGCAGATAGAATTAGTGAAGTAGATGACAGAGCATTTGAACTGGAAAATACAAAAGAACAGAAAGAGAAAATAATGGGAAAATTGAACAGTGTTTCAGGGAATTGTATGATAGCATGAAACACACAAATATATGCATTATAGAGGTCCAAGAAGGGGAAGAGAAAGGAAGAGAGGCAGAAACAATTTTTAAGGAAATAATGACTGAAAATTCTCCAAACCTTATGAAAGACATGAATGTCAATATTCCAGAATTGCAATGTACTCTAAACAGAATAAATTTGAATAGATTTTCTCTGAAACATATTCTATTCAAAATGTCAGATGCCAGACATAAAGAGAGGTTTTAGAAAGCAGCAAGAGAAAAGCACTGTATCACTTACACAGGAGCCTCAATAAGTCTAAGATCTGATGTTTCATCAGAAACCATGGCGGTAGGAAGGCAGTGGTATAACATATGTAAAGTACTGAAAGAAGAAACTACCTGCCAAGAATTCTGTCTCCAGAAAAACTATCCTTCAGAAATATTTAAAGTCTTCACAGAAAAACCGAGAGTATGTCACCTAGAGAATGGTTCTACAAAAGAGACTGCAAGATATGTTACAGTCTGAAAGTAAATAGCAAAGGTGAGAGGCTTGGAGAAGAGTGTAGTAATGATAATAAATAAGGCAAACTGGAATTGTTAAAAGGCAGAAAATGATAAGATATGACAACAGAAAGCCAAGGGATAAAACAGACAATGTAAGTAATGCATTTACAATAATGACACTGAATGTTAGTGGATTGAACTCCTCTATCAATAGACATAGAATGGTGCGAATATTCTTGCTGTCCTGATTTTGTGATAATCAGGGTATACTAAACATTCACTATATTAGAAACCATGCATGTGTCCCCAGACCTAGTTTTTCTCCCTAGGCCTGGTTTTTGGAATGCTGGTGATAAACTAAGCCTGATTTATTATATGATCATCCTGTACGGGAAAAGACTGTAACTTTGTATATCTTTGGTCAACCTTAAGAGATATAACAGGGGGATGGATGTGGCTCAGGTGGTTGGGCGTCATCTCCCATATGGAGGGACCTGGGTTCGATCCCCGGGGTCTCCTGGTAAAAATTTAAAAAAAGAAAAATATAGAAGGTGTGTGGATCACCAGGCCCTGTGTGTGGGTACGCCACCAGGCCTCATGAACAGGTGAGCCGTCAGGCCCCATCTGTGGATGCACCATCAGGCCCCACAAACAGATGAGCCACCAGGCCCCACACACAGGTGTGTCACCAGACCCTGTGAGTGGGTGAACTCCAGGCCTTGTGAGCCATGCAGCAAGATGATGACATAATAGGAGAGTGACACAAGGGAGAGCCAAGATGAGATGCACTGAAAATCCAGGAACTTAGGTGGTGCAGGCAGTAGGATGCTTCTCTCCCACATCGGAGGTTCCAAGGATCGAATCCCAGTGCAGACAGGAGGAGAAGGATGAGAAGAGAGGGCAGGAAATGGACACAGATGTGTCTCTTGGATGTACACTACCAACTCTAGCACCAACTCTAGGTTCAAATAGAAGGGACAGATGGGCCATGTGTAGGGAAGCCATAACTGAGTCCAACTCTGTCACTCTCAGCAGCACAAATTACAATGTAGGGCTATACTCCAGAGCTATATGCCCTGACCATGGTGTCTGGGTGTCTCCAGAGCCCTCAGGAACCCCACTATTTGGGGTAGTATCTACTTTGGCAGTTTATGAGATCCTTCTGAGATGTGCATAAGCTGTACCTCTGGGATGATCTCCCAACTCACTTTGAAGTCTCTTAGCCATATAAACTCATTTGTCTTTACCTTTTGCCCCTTTTATTTGAGGTCTTTTCCCCATTGCATTGCTAGTTGGTGCTTGACAGTAATCCCTTGGTGCTAGGGAAGCTCATCCCCATGAGTCATGTCCACACTAGGGGGAAGGTCATGCATTCATATGCTGAGTGCACATTTGAGCAACAAGGAGGCTCTCAGGAAGTAACTCTTCCTGAGTATAGGTACCCTATATCACTAAGCTATTTCAATTTCAAGAGAAAAGTCTCATAAACATTGTCATCAATATCAGGGGCCTGTCAATGGGCTATCCTCCTTCACTAGTCATTGCCTCTGTTCTTGGGGGATTATTGCTGTTCCATTAGAGAACATGGCAGAGCTCTCCAGGATAGGAATTCAATATTCTTTGGGTTATTGTGTGAATCTTCACCCACTGTGACAATGTCCCATGAACATTTGAACACATTTATATACCTTATATGTATGCCCAGGTGAACTTCCTCCCATGTATCCCCCATCACTGACAACCCACACCAATGATCCTCCCCTGCCCTAGTTGTGACCATTCTGTGGTCCAAAGCTTCTTCATAAATGAAGCCAATAAAATAGCCAAATACAATAAATAGGAAAATGAAATAATAATGATAGGTTTAAATATGAGAAATAAAATACATAAAATTTTTAAAAAACTAAAACTAAAATAAAATTTAAAAATTGGAACATTAAAAAATAATGAAAAATATTTTTAAAAGTTTTTTTTTTGCCATTTTGTCTTTCATCACTGTAATATCTGTTGTCCTGTATGTACAGGGATATTTTCTTCCATTTATTCCCCAGTTTCTTACTTTTTTTCATTTTGTTTTCAAAGAAGTTTTAGGTCACAGTGAGTTCACATACAGAATACAGGTGACTCCCATACACCCAATATCATACCGGTTTTCCCCCTTCCTGTATTAAGTAGGGAATATGCCAAGAGTGCAGTGAGATTCACTTTAGATGCAAGGTCACAATCAGGATGGAAGTGAAAGTTTGAAAAAAGCTATTCCATGCAAATAGTAATCAAAAAAGATCTAGAGTAGTGATAATAATATCAGACAACATATATACTTTAAATGCAAAACTATTATAATGGATTAAGAATGTCATTGTTTATTAAAAATGGAACAATTCACCAATATGAATAACAATAAATATTTATTCGCTTAACTTAGGCAAACACTGGCAAAACTGGAGGGAGGAATGGATGTCTGTACAATAAAAGTTGGAAACTTCAACACATTATTCTCAGCATTAGATACAACACCTGGTCAGAGGATAAGGATAAGGAAACAGAATTATGAATAATAAAATAAATGAAATAGACCAAACATACATTTATAGACCATTACAACCTAAAACAACATGCTATACATTCTTCTAAGGTTCTCATTGATCTTTCTCCAGGGTAGACCTTTTGCTCGGACATAAGCCAGATCTCAATAAATTCAAAGACATTAAAATTTGAATCATAATGAAAGTAAATTGGAAATTAATAACAGGTACAAAAAGGGAAAATTCACAAATATATGTAGTTTAAACAATACCCTCTTAAATAATCAGTGATTCACAGGAGAAATTGCAGGAAAAATCAGTAAATATCTCAAAATCAATGAAAACAAAGACACAACATATAAAAACTTATGGCAGAGGAGCATATGTAGCTTAAGTGGTTGAGCATCTGCTTCCAATGTATGAGATCCCGTGTTCAATCCCCTGTACCTCCAAAAAACTTACGGCAGTGCTGAGAATGAAATTTATAGCCTTCAATGTTTACTTTAAAAAAGAAGAAAGAGCTAAAATCAAAGACATAACTGCATATCTGGAGGAACTAGAAAAAGAGCTGCAAACCAACCCAAAAGTAAGCAGAAGAAAAACAATAAAGATTAGAGCAGGAATAAATAAAATTGATAGTAAAAATAGACAAAAGAGAGAATCAACATAACCAAAATTTGGTTCAGGGAGAAAATGAACAATATAAAAAAATCCTTAGCTAGTTTAAACAAAGAAAAAATAGAGAAGATGAAAGTAAATAAAATCAGAAATGAGATGGTAGAAATTAACACTGACCAATCAGAAATTAAAATATCAAAAGAGGTTACTATTAAAAACTGTATGACAACAAACTTGACAATATTCATGAAATGAATAGAAAGCCATGTACAACCCACAATGACCCTAGAATAAATCAATGACTTCAACAACCAGCCACAAGTGAAAAAAATGAAACAGTCATCAGAAACCTCCCCCAAATGAAAGGTCAAAGAGCAGATGGTTTCACAGTGAATTCTACCAATCATTCAAAGGTGATTTAATACTGATATTGCTCAACCTCTTCCAAAAAATTGAACAGAAAGGAACGCTACCATAGTCTCTGAAGCCAGCATCACCTTAATACTAAAGCCAAATAGAAATATTAAGGAAAAAGAAAATTATAAACCAATATCTCTAAGAATATAGATGCAAAAATCTTGAACAAAATACTTTGTAACCAAATTCAAAAGCACATTAAAATTATACACTATGACCATAAGTTTTTTTGTTTTGAGGTGTCAGTGCTGGGAATTGAAACCAGGAACTTGTATGGCTCCCCTGAGTTAGTTTAGTACTTTTCTTTTTTTGCTTATTGTTTGTTTTTGTTTTTAGGAGGCACCTGGAACCAAACACAGGACCTCCCATGTGGGAAGCAGGTGCTCAACTGTTTGACCAACATCTACTCCCTGATCATATGGGTTTTATAACAGGTATGCAAGGATGGTTCAACATAAAAATATCAATCAGTGTCATATACCATATTAATAAATTGAAGATAAAGGAAATCACTTGAGGAAAGCTGATGTGGCTCAAGGAGTTGGGTGCCCACCTACCACATGGGAGGTGCTGGGTTCAGTTTCCGGTGCCTCTTAAGAAGACAGGCAAGACATCAAGCTGATGCAAAACAATGATGTAATGAGATGATGCAATGAAGAGACACAACAAGAAACCAAATGAGAGACACAACAAGCAGGGAGCAGAGGTGGCTCAAGTGACTGGGTGCCTACCTCCCACATGGCAGGTCCTGGATTTAGTTCCCAGTGCCTCCTAAAAAAGATGAGCACACAATGAACAGACACAGAGAGCAGACAGTGAGCAGAAACAATGAAGTTGGAGAATAAATAAATAAATAAAATAATTCTTTTTTAAAAAAGTCACTTGATTATCACAAATGATCCAGAAAAGACATTTGGCAAAATACAACATCCCTTCTTGATAAAAACTCACTGAAATATAGCAATAGAAGGAAACTTTCTCAATATAATAAGGGCATATATGAAAAACTCATGACTAACATGAATGGTGAAAGACTATTTTTCCAAATGAGATCAAGAAAAAAACCCCAAATATATCCACTATTTCTGCTGTTATTTAATATTTTGCTAGATGTTCTAGCTAGAGCAATTAGACAAGTAAAAGATATAAAAGGCGCCCAAATAGGGAAAGGAAGAAGTAAAACGTTCACTACTCCATGATGATATGATCCCATCTTAGCGAATCCTGAAAAATTCACAACAAAGCTCCTAGAACTTAATAGATAATTTCAGCAAAGTGGCAGAATACAAGATTAATATGCAAAAAGTCAATACACTACTAATACACTACTAATGAGCAAACTGGGGAGGAAGTTAGGGGAAAATTCCATTTACAATAGTGACTAAAATAATCAAATATTTAGGAATAAACATAAAATATTTAGGAATAAACATAAAGGGCCTGTATTCAGAGAACTACATTGTTAAAAGAAACCAAGGAAAACCTCAATAAATTGAAGGACATTCTGTTTTCATGTGTTGAAGACTATCACTAAGATGTCAATTTTACCCAAACTATAATCTATAGATTTAATGCTATTCCAATACAAATTCCAACAGCCTTCTTTGTAAAATTGGAAAAGGCAATTATCAAATTTATCTGGAAGGACACAGGCCTCTGAATAGCCAAAACTATCTTAAAAAGGAAGAATGAAGTGGAAAGACTCTCATTTCATGACTCCAAAGCATATAATTTACCTAAAGTGGTAATAACCAGTATGTACTGGCATAAAGGTTGATTTATGGGATTGAATCAAGAATTCAAAATAGATTCTCACTTCTGTGGTCAAGTGATTTTTGCTAAGGCTGTGAAACTAACCCGGCTGAGTTAGAACAGCCTATTAACAAATGGCGCTGGGGAAACTGGATATCTATAGCTCAAAGAAAGAAAAGAATCCCTATCTCTCACCTTATACAAAAATTAACTCAAAATAGGTCAAGGACCTAAATGTAAAAACTAGAACCATAAAACTCCTAGAAGAAAATGTAGGAAACAACTTTAAAATCTTGTGGTAGGTGGTGGTTTCTTGGACCTTAAATCCCAGACAAAATCAATGAAAGAAAAAATAGATAAATAGCACTTAGGACATCTTCAAAATGAAATACCTTTGTATTTCAAACAATTTTTAAGAAGGTCCAAAGGCAACCTCTTCAATGGGAGAAAATCTTCAGTAAACACACACCCAACACGGGTTTTATTTCCATGTTATATAAAGAGATCACATAACTCAATGACAGAAAGACAAAAAAACCTAATTTAAAAATGGGCAAAAGACTTACATAGATATTTTTCTAAAGAGGAAATACAAATGGCCAAAATAGTTCATGAAAAGATGCTCAACATCACTAGCTATTAGGGAAATGCCAATCAAAACTACTATGAGAGAAGAATTCATGCCTTACAGAATGGCAATTATTTAAAAAGAATTCAGAAAACTATGGGTGCTGGAGAAGATGTGGAGGAATATGAACACTTCTTTGCTGTTGATAGGAATGTAAATGGCATTGCTTCTGCAGAGGATGATTTGGTGGTCCCTCAGGAAGCTAACTATAGAACTACACTATGATCCAGCAATCCTACTACTAAGAATATATACAGAAGCACTGAAAGCAAGGATACTAATATATTTGCACACTCATGTTCATAGTGGCATTTCTCACGATTGCTAAAAGATGTAAACAGCTTAAATGCCCATCAACCGAAGAATGGATGAAAAAATATGGTATATACATACAATTGAATACTATTCATGTGTAAGAAGAAATAAAATTGGGATGCATGTGACAACAACGATTAACCTTGAGGATATTATGTTGAGTGAAATAAGACAGAAACAAAAGGATGAATATTGTATGTTCTCACTGATATGGAATAAATATGATTAATAAGCTTATGGAATTGCACTATAGAATATAGGTTAGTAGGAGATAGAATGCTAGTTAAGAAGGGAGAGAAGATATTGAATGTATGTAGAATATTTAAAGTAAATAGGAAAAATACAACTAATATAATTGATAGATTATAATTATCAGTAATGTAATCTTTTTGTAGGAAAGGCAAAGAAGGTAGTATATCAATGCTAAAGGTAAAAAAATGATGGGTTTTAGTTTTATGAGATATGAATATGATTAGACATTTCTGTCTTCAATTTGTTCTTTAAGAAAGAGATATTGGTCATGACATTTAACCAATCTCTAATCCTTGATGTATCTTAACACTCGAGAAACAATTGAGTTTGTTTTTAAGATTAAATAACATAAATGTGATTTGAGAGAATTTTTTGTTTTTAGTTTAATGCTTCCATAATTTGTTAAGCTGCCTTTTGTCTATTATTTTAATTTTTGAAGTTGAGATAAAGTTAGAAAATAATCAATGAGGGAGTGCATAGCGCTCAAGTGGTGGAGCTCCGCTTCCCATGTATGATGTCCTGTGTTCAATCACTGAAAATGTCTAAAAACAAAACAAACAAACAAACAAATTAAAAAACCAACTCTCACTGGGGAGCAGATATAGCTCAGTCCTTGCGTACTTGCTTCCCATGTACAAAGCCCTTCCTTCAAGCTTTGGTATCTCTTTAAGAAAATTCAACTGCGGGGAGTGACGTCATCAAAAAAGCGACGCAAGCCGTACCCTGAGAAAACCTCCGCATATGCTCTGGAGGATGGTAGAGACTGGAGAAGGACTTCACAAATGTTGAATTGAAGAAAGCGAAAACTGTCAGGTAAGAAACTTCCTTCCAGGACCTAATGGCCTCTTCCGTTCCCTCTCAGTGGGTCCTGTGCAAAGTGAGGGGGTTCTCCAGAGGCAGCAAGCAGCCTGGATCCCTCTCACCAGGGAAACCGATTTTAGAGGAACTCACAGCAGTGAGTTGGAAGCCCATACATATCCAGGCACAAAAAAAAGTGTTGTTTTTGAAACGTTCATGGGTGAAATTCAAAAGATTGATTAAAGCAAGAGC